>PVJO010006897.1:0-85605 GCA_004026905.1 Hystrix cristata | reverse complement strand
CTCCAACTTCAATTGCCCTTGACTATCATCAGGAAGTTTAGCATCACATCTGAGAACCAGTAATGACAGCTATGGCTTGCCACACTCCTGCCACGATGTGTTTAGGCAGGGTCTTCACAAGTTAGGGGTGTGACTGGTGATCTTCCCATATACTCTTCAGCTCACCAAGAGCTCTCTGGGGTCTGGCTTATGCCCTCTATTTATAGATGAGGGAGACTGGGGCTCACGGAGAACTAGCTGGCTAGTAAGCTCAAAGCTCTCTGCTAAATCAGAAATCACAATCTGTCAACCAATGAGTTTAGTGTCAAGGCTGCCTGCTTTTGCTTCTTTCCAGTGGCGGGCAGCCCGTAGCAGATTCCTTCCCAGCAGCCTTTCCCCAGGAGGGTTCACCAAGTGGGGTTCCTGGGCTCCCCTGGCAAAGCCAAATCCCTCCCTCATCAGGGTACTCACTGGGAAGTGTGCGACTGTTGCTCAGGCTGCCGGTGCTGGGCGGCGGGGAGAGGGACTGCAGGGAGACACTGTCCTCCTCCTGTGAGCAGCCTGCCTGGATTGCACGCAGGTAGCTGTGGCTGCGGGAGCGGAAGTAGCTGGGCAGTGGCAGGTCCAGTGCCTCTGCTGCTGTGGACTCCGCTTCGCTGCAGGCTGACTCACAGGCTGCCTCATACTGGTCACTCAGATCTGCCTCCCGTACCTGTCCGGGCAAAGGTAGGCATCAGGGGCCAGCTTCACTGCGCCGAGGGAAGGGCTGCTTTGTGGTCAGCTCAGGTGCAAGGCTGGAGAGGGCGCCCGGCCTCACCTAAGCCCATTCTTCCCATCTCATGCTGAGTCAGCTGCCAAAGATGGAGCACTTAGATACAGCCCCTCTCACTTCTCTAGGCCTCAAATTCCCCATCTCTGCAAGAAGAAGTTGGAATAACGCAGGACATTAGCTAGATTCTGCCTTGTGTATCCATACTGATGGACTGACAGAGTTTAAGGTCACATCTGAATTCAACATGAAAGAAGTCTACAATCATTTAGGAATGTCTGCCCTGGCTATTTACCATGTTACGATCCAGTCCTTTCATTTTACAAGCAAAGAAACTGAGGGCGGGTGAGGGAGATGCTTGTCAGGAGCATCCAGTGAGGAGGGGGCAGAACTAACACTGCAAAGATGGATTTACAGGAGATTAGCCTTGGTTTACAGCATGGATGTGGGGACAGGGCCTGGAATGGAGGCCCCGTCCCCACAGAGACAATGTAATAGCCCAGTGAGAGAAGGAAAGAGTGGGATGGGGACAGGAGCAGGGAGATTGATCTGTGACGCTGGCCAGAGGTGGTATGGAGAATGGCAGTGTTATACCGTTTGCCACCTTGCATGCAGTTCTACCCATCCACACGTTCCTAGGTGCCTCTCCAGAGATGACTGCCTAGGATCTGCAAATTGGAGGCTGGGAGAGTGAGCACGGAAGGGCCTCACCATGTGCACATCCCCCAAGGGCTCTGGAAGGGCTGTGTGACCCATGTCTTGGGCTCTGTTGGTCACTGAGGACCACACAGTATAAGCTGAGCAGTGAGCTGGCCAAAGGGGCACTAGGAGGAGCCCCTAAAGGGAGGCCCGAGCTAGAGGAAGAGAGGGCATAACCTATTTGGACACTATATGGAGGAAAAGATGGACCAAGGCCTGAGCCCAGCTCTGACCAGCTCTGCCCTCAGCCATCTCTGTGCTCTCCAGGTCAGTCCTTCCTGTCTGCCTGACGCAGAATCACTGCACACCTGTCTGTGTGCACCAAGTAAAATGACTATGTGGATCCTTGCCTACCTTGGAGGGAGTTTGCAAATGTCTAAATCTATGGTAGCTGTGTGTGACTCTTTAGGTTTAAATTAATTAGAATTAAAGAAAGTCTAGTAGTCACACTAGCCATATCTCACTTGCTCAAAAGCCCACATGTGCCCAGTGGCTAGGCTGCCTTGGACAAGCATGGATGACAGAACAGTTCCATCACTGCACAAAGTTCTGTTGGACAGAGCTGGTAAGCTATAGGACACCTGGCACACCCAAAATCCACATAAAGGAGCTATTAAAGCAATTTGTGTTTATCCTCTGGTGCTGCAGACTGAAGTATTCTGAGAGCCCCTCGTGACTGCCAACGGCATTGAGGTCTTTGAGGTTGCACCATAATAGCACACTTCTGGAACCAGCCTGTCAGGGTCCATCATGACCTTAAAATATGAACATAGATGAGTCATCTAATCATTCCAGGCCTCAGTTTTCCATGTATAAAATGGGCCAATTATAGCCTCAATTTCATAGCACTGTCAAAATTAAATAACTCATATTATGTACTTAGAACAGAATATGGGGAGTAAGTGACTGCACCTATGAATGTAGGCAGCTATGAGAACCAAGCATGAGAATTTACAAATGTTGATTAAGATGCTCCCAAGCTCTGAGGAGGGTGTCAGCTAGTGACTGCTGCTGACATGTGTATCACCAGGGTTTACTGTGTGGGGGACACTGCCCTGGAGGCTCTGGACAGCCATTACCTCCTTGCCACACACTGACATCGGGGGAGGAAAAGGTCACCAGGCCCACTATGGGATCCCTAAAGACCTGGAGTCATGTGTTCAAGAACACACACACTCTAGGAGGCTGGGGCAGAAGAAGCACAAGTTTGAGCCCAGCCTGGGCAACTTAGTGAGCCTCTGTCTCAGAAAAAAAACCAACAACAAAAGGGGTTGGGGACGTAGCTCAGAGCAGAGACCTTGGTCTCAATCCCAGTACTGGGGTGGGGGAGAAGCCAGGAACGCACAGTTCCTGTGACATAGAGGAGAGGGATGCATGCGGTGTCCACAGCTGGAATCAGGAGATGGTCTGGTGGGGTACGTGGCCTTGGGCAAGTCCCCTGCCCACTCCTGCTATGAGGGGCTGAGCTCAGGACCTTTCCTGCCACATTTTCTGGTCTTGGAGCTGGAGGGAAGAGGGGCTGTTTCCAGGATGGGTGTTGGTGGTGATGAGGTGGAGCCCTTTGAGCAGCCAGAGGGTGCCACAACTGGCATTGCCTTGCCAGCTTTTACGAAGTTGAACAGTCCCTGCATTCACTTCAACATCCTGACATCCTAAAGGTCCCGCTGGGGCTTTGGAGAGGAGGAAAGTCAGGGGTCCTGGGGGCTGGAACTGGGCAGATAATGCCACCAGTCCCCAGCATCTGATCTGGTCCAACAAAATAGTTCCCTGGGCCTGCCCCAGGCTTCAGGGAGAAGGTTGGGAGGGAGGGAGCAAGAAGACTTTCAGGGAATACCTCCCATTGTCCCATTGCTCCACCCACAGAATCTGGTCATCCCCATTTCTGAGAAGAGGAAACTGAGGCACAGAGAAGAGAAGTAATGGGGGTAGGTAAAGATCAGGGCTCCATCCTCACTGGAGGTGGCTTTCCTGGTGGTGGCTTTTGCACCTGCCTGGGCTGGGTGCTAGGATCACTCAGGTGCAGGGCCAAGACTCAGGACTGGGGTGCACGAGAATGTCAAACATACTGACCTGCTGCTCATGGCCAAACAACTGGGGGATCAGGGAGGCCTGTCCAAAAATCTGCAGGAAAGAGAGGGTGAGGGTTATGGGAAGGCCAGAGAGGGGGCTGGGCTGGAGATTCAGGCTCAGTGCAAGGGAATTTGAGGCAAGCTGGTCTAACTTTCTCCCCAGACTGGCTGAGGGCCAGCTGCCAGGAAGTCTTACTTGGTTTCCTCTAGGGATGGGAGGTTTACTCCTGGGGCATTACTGAAGACTTTACTCTGCAGTTCACAGGTCCTTTTCTTGGTCTAGCCCCTGGGATCTTGGATGTTCTATTGTCTCTGACCTGGGCAGGGAGCCCACCTGGATACACAGGAGAGGAACAGCACCTGGAGCTTTCTTTTCTCCAGGCTGGAAAATCTCTGACTTTGGGACCTTGTATGCAACTCAGATCATTCAGTCTTCTGGGGGTGAGAGTTTGGAGGGATCAGATGGCCCTGGAGCAAGAGTAAGCTGGGGCTAGGGAGGGAGTTACAGGGGAGACCCGTTGAGGTTCCCAGTCTGGCCAATTTCTCAAGGTTTTTTTGTATAGACAAAGGGCAAAGTTATTCCAGGTGCTGGGGCCAAACTGGGGATGAACATGGAGTGTGTGAGAGGGAAACATGAAGCTGGAGACCCACTGGAGAGAACTGGAAAAAAATGTGAATGAGAGGAGATAAGACAGAAAAACAGAGGGGAACGCACAAACAGGAAGACAAAGAGAGAACACGGCAGGATGGGAGAGACAGCAGACAGCAACTGAGCATCTGGCCTGGGGACACCGCAGGGAACAAGACAGCAAGGAACCTGCCTGTAGGAAGTTCCCAGTCTTATGAGGGAGAATGACACCAGCAGAAAAGCAAACTCATACGGTTCCTAATATTACCAGGTTAAGCAGGGCATGGGAACACGTAAAGGCAGGAGGGCTACTGTAGGTCGAATGACCAGGAAAGGACTCTCTCAGGAGGTGATATTTAGCCAAGACCTGAGACACAAGGAGGAGCCAGCTGCGCAAAGATCTGAGAACAGAATGCTCCTGCGAGAGGGGACAGCAAGTGCAGTGAGCCTGGGGCAGGATTAAGAGTCACCTTGGTGTGCAAGGAAGAGAAAGAAGGCCAGTGTGGCTAGAGCAGGATGAGAAAGGCAGGGCCTGGATCTTCGGGGCTCCCAGGTCCAAACAAATACTCTGGCTTTCACTTGGGGAGCAGGGGGAGTCACAGAGGGCTTGGAGCCCAAGTGTACTGTCATCTGACTTACAAGCTTCTGGCCACTGGCAGTAGAGTGGAAGGGGCAGGTATGGAGCCCAGGACAGCTATCCAAGTGGTACTTGCTGGGCCCTGGATGAAGGTGACGGGTAGAGGGCCTCCTAGCCAGGTGCTCCACCCCTTCTCATATATAAGGTCATATTCCCTAGATTTCTGGAGGGCTGAGGGAAGGGCCTGGCCGAACCATGAATATGAGAGTGGTGAAGATTTAGGATCCCCAAGACTTCTTTCTGGAAATACTGGGGATTAAACCAGGACCTTGCACACCCTAGGCAAGGACTCTACCACTGAGCTACAGATACAGCCCCGCCCTCAGCCTTCTGAGCAGTCCACCAGCCCTGGTTGTGGCCTGCACACAGTGGAACCAAGGCTATTCCTGCCCAGGGAGAAGGCTGGGTCTTTACTATGCTGCCTCACTGCCTAACTGTGCTGCTGTCTGTGGATGTCCACCCTTTCTGAGTCTCATCATCCATCATCACTACAGAGGGAGCCTTCAGGCTTGGCTGTCCTTCTTTTGTAAGGTCCTATGCACATAGCAGGAGCTGGAGTCTGAGAGCCGTAGGCTCCTGCTCACCTTTCCCTCCTCCTTGCTACATGACCTCACCTCTCTGTCCTCACCTGGGAAATGGGGATGTGGGTAATAAGGCCACCTCTAGGGATGGCTGGGAGGGTCCAAAGAGCCAACAGTTGACCGCATTACAGGTAAATTAAAGGTATAGCACAGAGTGCTTATCACTGTTAGTGGCCGATTTGGCTGGGCCCGGTACTCCCAACTTTCCACTGAGCAGGTGGGCTCAGGGACCCTGAGTAGAGATGTAACTTGCTTGAGGACCCACAGCCATAAAGGAAACTACCCTCTGTTAAACACCTTATGATCACTGTATTTTTTATTCTTCATAATGCTCTGAAGCAGGAATTACCACCCTTCTTTGCTAAATTAGGAAACTGAAGCTCAGGGAGGGGAGGTGACAAAACTGAGACTTGGGGCAGGGTCTTCAGTTTTCTAACCATGCTGATGGATTTGAACCCACCGAGGAGTGACAGACCCAGAATCACTGCCAGCAGCCTGGGTTTCCAGCATCGGCAGCTTCCTCCTTGGGCCTTTGGCGTAGGAGGCCATGCATGCTGCGACCTGTGACAATGCTCTCCAGCCACAGGACAGTCAGTTAGGAACAAAGACCAGACATAAGCACAGCGTGACATCTGGGGACAATTGAGCAGGGCTGGGCCTGGACACCGGTCTCCTAGGCGGGGCTCTCCCAAGCCCACTGACCTTCTGGCCACCCTCACCTGGCTGAGGCAGCTGGAGTCGTTGAGGCTGTCGCTGATGGGGTTGTAGTCCTCTTCCCAGCTTGGACACTTGGAAGGCAGCAGCATGTCCACTGAATCCAGGCGGTCCAAACTCCTGGCGGGGGGTGGGGAGCAAAGACAGCTCAGCCCACCCACTGTTCAGCCTGGGAAGCAGGCCCAATGGGGAAAGACTGACCACGGTCATCCAACGGAAGAGCTAAAAATGGAAGCTACTGCTAGCCTGGGCAGGGGTGGGAGGATGCGCAAGTCGAGAGCTTCTTAAGCTTTTGAAGCCTTTATCTGTGTGGTGACCCTCACACGTCATACCCACTGTTGCCAGAAGGTGGCAGCACAAACCTGTATCTGACTGTTTTAAACTGGAGGCCGGATCAGTCTAGCCCAGTTCTACAGGCCTCCGTCTTCCAGTTCCAGAGACTGGACAGAGGAGATGATTCCAGGCCCATTCTTTGACGAAGGCTGCCCAAAGGCCCTCACTTTTGTTGTGATGTTCGGGTGGCTTCAACCAGGTCCCCAAGGACTCACCACTTATCCTTATGGCCCCAGCTCATCAATCTTTCTCACATCTCCCAACCCTGAGTCTCTCCCAGTCCTTACCCTGGAAATGAAGTATCCACAAGTTCAGGCTACTGACACAGATGGCTTGGACTAGACTCCAGCTTCCTCCACTGGCTGGACTTGGGCAAATCACCAGCTCTTGCTCAAGTCTCAGGGTCCGTGTATCTGAAATGGGGGTGACACTGCCTGCCTGCTGTGGGGAGGATTTAATAAGGCAGATTAAAGCGCACTGGGGCAGGCACAGTGGCCAGTAAGGCAAGTGCTGATAGGCAGCAGCTGCTGTTACTACTATTACTGTTTCTCCCTCACCAAAGGCCTGTACTCTGCTCCTGCCCACTTCACCCATTTTAATGTTCCTTGTCATACACAAGATTGCAGGTTCTCGGGACTAGAAGAGGTCTTGAAGGTCAGCCAGCTCAGCCTCTCAGGTAAACAAGGGAAATGGAGGATCAGAGAGGGACACCTTGGGCTGGGACACCTCTCATGAATTCCTACCCGCAAGTCATTTGCTGCCTTCAGCCCCAGTTAACCAGATTCCTAAGTACAGTACATTATCCCCTTCCTGCCTCAGTGTCACTGTCACCTGCCTGGCCTGCTCCCTTTTCTCAGTCCATCTTCCTAGGCGTCCTCCTGCACGAAGCCTTTACTCGTGCCTCAGGAGTTGAAGAGCTAAGAATAAGCTTGTTTCCTCTAATTCTTCCAAGCCTCCAAGCACTGGGATGGAGCACCAATGGTGGAATTCCAATGCAAGGTGTTGGACTGGTGAAGGATGGCTTTTTTTTTTTTTTGTCTCTCTAAATTCTGTATTTCTTTCCCGCCCAAATTCTAGAGCTTGCCATATTGATGGGTCACAGGGGAAAGGGCAAGTGGTGCTGGGCTTCCCTGGGCAGCGCTAGTACACAGAGTGGGCTCACTAAGGTCAGGGGTGCCCAACGAGAAGGGACCCCCTGGGGCAGCTCCGAGGTGGGACTGGAACTTACCTGGGGATGTGGCTCCTGTGGCAGAGTTTTGCGGGAAGGTTTAATTATGGGCAGAGTTGACCAAAGGAGGAGGCTGACCTGTGGTCAGGGATTAACTAGGGGTGGAACTCATGCAAGTTCTTGGTGAGGCTCTTTGGGGACAGTCTAAATTTGAAGCTCTCAGGAACCAGATAGCCTGAGGGCAGGTTCAACTAGGAGACTGGATCATTGCGGGGGCGGTTCACCTGTACCTGAGGCTGAGGGCCAGGATTCGCCTGTGGGATGGGCTTTCAAGGTGGCCGCAGGGGAGAAATGGGAGGACTCTCAGGGTCGGGAAGTACCTGCGAGAGGCTCACCTGGGGCCAGGCCTAGCCTGCGAGCCGGCTCTGGGAGCACTCAAGGGCGGGCGGGCGCGGCTCACTTGAAGGGGAGGGGCCCACTAAGGGGCGGTTCTCTCAGTGCAAAGGGGTCACCTGTGGGCAGGACCCAGAGGGCGGGGCTGCAGCTCACCTGCGGGGATTGCTCTGCTCTCCTAGAGACTGCTGTGTGGCCCTCAGGTAGCTCTGGCGCCGCGCGGCGGTCTTGGGGGACGGCTTGGGGCTGCCGCCGGACTCGTCGCTGTCCTCGTCACCCATGGCCTTGATGTAGCTGCCGCTGCGCATGCGCCGACACGGGATGGGCCCCTCGGCCGCGCTGTCCCCTTCGCGCGGGGACAGCAGTGCGGTGCTCCACTCCCCACCGCCTCCGGGAACCTGGGGATTTCGGGTGGGGGTACTCAGCGAGGGTGCCGGGGGGAAGAGCAGCCTGGCCTCGGGCTGAGCATTTGGTAAGTGGGCTTTGAAGGACTGCTCCACATCTCAAGGGGAGCCGGGCCTTCCATGCTGTCATTGCAACCACCTTATGCAGAGCCTGGGCCAGGAGGGTTATAAGTTTCCAGAACTGGCAGTGTCACAGCTTTGCAGTGTGGCCTTAAGTCCCTGCCCCTCTCAGCCAGATTTCTCTGTGAGTCCAAGCTGGGGCGGCCCCAGGCCCAGTGGCCACAACGGGCTTCCTTGCAGCCAAACTTACTAAGCACTCTCGTTCCCCTCACTCCACTTGTGCCGTCCAGGAATGGCTTATGATCCCACTGCACAGATGCAAACGCCAGGCCTGAGGGAAGGAGGCCACTTGCTGAGAGGCCTCCAGACCAGGAACCCGAGCCTGACCCTGAGATGCGAGTGCACAGTCCCTGGCACATCAGCATGGGGGTGGGGTCTCAGAGTCAGTCAATAGTCTTTGTCCCACAGATGCAGAAAACTGAGGTACAGAGAGCAAAGTGGTTTGCCTGGATGAGGCACCCATATAGTGAGTTGGAAAAAGGCTGCAGGGATCCAATCCAGAGAACAGGGCTGTGATAGAGGCAAGTGAGGTCACAGCTGTGAGGGCAGCCCTGGTCCTTAGTGGTTATAGTGGCAGTAACTAACTGAGGGGCCCTCCCTAGCCCTTTTAAGGTCTGGCTTTGCCAGCTGCTCTGGGGTAGTGCACACAGTCTGTACTCTTTTGTCACTTAACTCGCATGGTTATGTATCGATGGTAGATGGTCACTCCATGAAGAATAAATACACACATCTCAGCACTTACACGCTTCAGAACCTGGAGCTGGGGGTCTCACCCTTAGCCTGGGCACACAATGAACATACCTTATTGGATACACAAATCTCAACATACAGAGAACAGACACCATTCCCCTCCATGCCCCTCGGCAAGTACCCCCCGTGTGGCACACACCTCCCTAACGATGCACACCAGCAGCCACTTCATCACATACAGCCCCTCTATGTGTACACAACATGTACCCAGAGCACGCTTGCTTCAGTACTACACCACCCCCTCACAGTCATACCAGCAACTACCGTACTTGGACACACATCTCACTGTACACCCACCTTGACACACTCAGTGGACACCCCCAGGGCGGCACATGTCCCAGTGTACACAGCAAACCCACTCATCGTCATGTGCACAAGTGCACTCCCTGATCAGCATGCCCACACAAGCGCCACTCCTTTCTCCATGCCCCGGATGCCAGCGGCCACCTCCTGCTGACTCTGGGGCTTGAATCTTCCCATAACACCCCCAGCTGACCACCCAGCCAGTCACCAGGACCTGTGAATTCTACTTCCCAAGCCACTAGCTACTCCCCCCACCCCTCTACCCCACTGTCCTTGGGAACGGGCCCTGCTCAGAACATGTTGCCAGTCTATCTGCTCACTCCTTGTCACCAAGCAGGCAGCACAAGCCCCAGGGCCTGCAGGGCTCCTCTCCTTGGAGAGGAGGCATTTCTACCTGATTAGACCCAACCACACTTTGGAGAGGGAGCCAGGCCACACACCACCCTCTCTAATGTTTCTAAACTAAGAAAGCAGAATGAGAGCCACAAAAGCCCTAAATACATAAAAGTTGCCTGTATTTCTATTTCATTCTATTGGGGAAGACAAGAGAGCCCCCCCCCATATTGTCTCCAAAGTTTTATACAGAATGATAAGAACTCAGGCTTTGTCAGACCTTGAAGTTCATCTCCTTCACAATGTGTTATGTGGGTACCGAAGGTCCAGCTCAGGCCCTGTGGCGAGGAACACACTCCCTACAGAAGCAGCCCCTCCACCTGCAACTTGCTTCCTGTAACTTCCACCCACTGCGCCCTGCACTTCCAGCCCCAGCTGTCCAGTTCACACTCTTGCCCTGCCCTTGAGACCCCATGTCTGTGCAGCAGCAGTGATGTCTCTGAGCCTTTTGCCACTTTCCAGTTGTGTGGCCTCGGTGCACAGTAAGTGCCCCAGTAAGCATTAGCATGTGAAAGAACAAAGTTCCTCCCAAGCCCAGTCAGGGCCTCCAGGGCTGATGGTCCTTGATGCTGCTCCCATCTATTCTGCCCACACTGACCCACTGTCTGTTCCTGTGTCTTTCTCTCCCACATCCTGATCACTGGGACTGTGTCTTCTTAATTTTTAGCTCTGTTCACTTAACTGTCCATCTGTCCACCCCACATTTCTTAAGTACTTCCTCCATGCCAGACCCTGTCCTGGGCCATGGGGAATGCCTGGCTGCATCAGACATGGTCCCTGTCCTCAAGAAGCTGCCAGTACGATGCGGGTGGAAGGTAGGAGGCTGACAATTAGAATGCCAGGCACTGGTCCTCTGAGCTGGGTGGGACAGCACAGCTTCCAGATTTTCCTTCTAAAGGGCAGGGGCATATTTTAGTCCCTCCTCAGAGCAATAATCTGTTGAGAGCATGATCAGTGGAGGGAATCCTCTTATTAGCAGGTGCCACCAATCACCCATTTCAGAGCTGAACAAACAGGACCCCAGAACGAAGCTACTTCCCAAGTGTATCTGTGGTATAGTGGGGCCTCAAGACCAGTGTAGCTCCAGCCCCAGCCCTCATCCCATTCCAATCCTGGAGGATACCCACCTGCAGGTAATGGTAGGCTAGACCCTGGTGGCAGGACTTGGACTTTAGCAGGCTCTTGTCCAAGGTGGCCGAGGTCTTCTGGCAGACCTCATGGGCATGACTGAGGGTCAGAGTGGACCAGGAGCCCCGTTTGACATAATTGGTGTCTGTGCCCACCCCGAGGCTGGGGCAAGCAGCTGGGGGCGCGGGCGGGGGTGGAGGGGCAGTCAGCTCGGTGGTGTTGTTCTTGGTGGTTTTGAGCATGTGCCCACTGATGGTGTTGTAGGCATGCATGAAGTAGCGTGGCTGGCTGCGTTCCGGCTGGCGGCCTAGAGTCATCAGCCCAGAGGCCGGGCCACTGGTGCGGAAGGCGCCACCCTCACCGTCCAAGTTGTCATCAGAACTCCACCAGCCTGAGATGTTGGAGCGGCTGCGCCTTTTGGGCTCCCCAGCCTTGGCCCGCTCCTTGCTTTTGGCCCTCCGGCCCTTGCCGTCCTCCATGCCACCTTTCTTGCCACCATTACTCCCGACCTTGCCTGCTGTGCCCTCCAGTGAGGGTGCCTTTGTGAAGAAGAGTCGCTGGACAGAGTGGACCAAGTGGCGGATGCGGCCAGGGCTCTCACCCCGGGCCTTGGCCTCACCCCGGGGGAACTGGAGGGTGCTGAAGCCATCACGGTGGATGGGCAGCTGCTTCTCAAACTGGTCCAGGAGGTTGGCGGGCAGCCGGTTGATCTTGGTGGCTTGGGCATGGCTGGGAAAGGGGCTCTCCTCTGGCACCTCAAAGTGGGAGTTGTAGTGGATGCGGGGAAAGGTGCTACTGGGTGGTGGCAACTGGTTGTTGAGCGGGAAGAGGCCGTCGCCTGGCAGGGTGTTCTGCCCTGGGAAGCGGGCCTCGCGGGCGAAGGCCTCTGTGGGTGAAAGCAGGTAGGGGTTGCGGTCGGGCCCTGCAAACAAGGGCTCATGGGGTGGGTCCAGGCTGTCAGAGAGGTGGCGGGGGCGGCTGTCACCGAGGCCTTTCATGATCCTGGCCCGTAGGCAGGGGCCGTTTGCCCTAGCAGGGCGCCCAGGTCGCGTTTCCTGGGCAGCAGCTATCCTGGAGAGAGAAGACAGAGACAGGTCAGCTAGATTTGAAGGGGAAAGGGTACTGGGAAGGTTGGACCTCAGAGCTGGGAATATCTCTGAAGTCAGGGAGTCAGCCTTGCCATCGTGGGGTCAAGGGTAAGGGCACACATGCAGGCCCACATCTTGTAGGTGCAAGTAAAAGTTCCAACTTGAACCAGCCTGTGGTTAGACAAAGCACACTCCACTCTCCTGACTTGATGGCTAGTGCTTCATAGTACCCTGGAGAGCCAGGTTGGATCCGTCTCAGTCTCTTTCAGTTGCCTGTGTGTGGGGAGCTACCCGTCCCTATTCTCTGTCCCTCACCACTAGAAGCTGCACACACAAATGCACCCTACGCACACATTCAAGCACTGTCCATGAACCCCACACAGACATCTCTCTGGCCCAGGGATGGTCCCCTGGCAGGGTCGGTCTCCCATGGGAAGAGCCCCTGAAGGCAGGCTCAGGGCCATCTGGACAGGGTCTCCCAGGGTCCCCAGTATCCAGGATGCGGTCTAAAGGGGGGCATGTGAACCCCTGGTGGGCGTGTCCCCTGGTCCCCGGAATGCTTCTTTCCTTATGGGGAAGACATACCCTTTAGAAAGCCAGAGTAGGACCTGGCAGGGCCCATCTTACCTGTGTTTGAGGGCAGTGCTGTCCAACTCTATTTTAGCAGAAGAATCCTTATACCAGGTGCAAACCCTCTGTAAAAACCCACTCTGTCCCACACCAAATGTCTGCTGGGAGAGGCTGCTGGGCTAGATCCTGGGGGCCAATGACATCGAAGAGTCCAACAAGCCCACAGGCCCATCATTCTAAATGGATGAAGCAATGCCAGCCTGGAGCAGAATTCTCAGAGTGGAGAACAGAGGCACATTCTTGAGATAGGTGGGCAGGGCTCCTGCTCAGAGGACTCCAAGGGCTTGGTCTGGCCAGTGCTTGGTGTGCTGAGGGTCAGCAAGAAGCAGGGCTGGCTGCAGCAGAGCAAAGGAGTGAGGGCCAGGAAGCTCCCTGAGGAGCTGGGCCAGCCTGAAGGTTACAGCTAAAGCCAAGAATGCTAGGCCCCCAAATATGCCCATGTCCTTGTTCAAAGGAACTTTGTAGATGTGGTTACTTTCAGATGTGACTAAGTTAAGAACCTAGAAATGGAGAGATTACTGTGGATTATTTGATTGGCCACAACTAACCACATGGGTCCTTGTAAGAGGCAAGTATGAGGGCCAGAGTCAGAGGATGTGGTGATGGAGACAGAGGTGCAGTGATGCCAGGTGGTGAGCCAGGGAATGCAGACAGCTTTCAGGAGCTGGAAGAGGCAAGGAGAGGGACTGGATTCTCCTCTAAGCCTCCAGAAGGAAAGCAGCACCAAAGACTCACTGGGTCAAGGCTTCTGACCCCTAGAACTGTGAGAGGCCCCATCCACATGGCCTCCTGTGGGACAAGAGGGTTGGCCGGAGGAACACACAGTGCAGGGCCACACAGAGCCAGGTCTGGAACCCAGATCTGTGAAGGAGAGGACTGTGGTGGGGCTGAGACCGCCAGCTGAGGGGCAGAGGGTGGGAAGGATGGGA
Organism: Hystrix cristata; assembly: GCA_004026905.1. Lineage (NCBI taxonomy): Eukaryota > Metazoa > Chordata > Mammalia > Rodentia > Hystricidae > Hystrix > Hystrix cristata. The sequence continues at coordinate 71,890 of PVJO010006897.1, read as the reverse complement.
CGACGCATGGAGATACCACAGCAGAGTGGGCATCCACAAGGCCCAGCACGGTTTGGTTTCCATCAGCTTCTCCAGCCTCACCCCACCTTTCGCACCCCATCTGCCCATTAAGCTCATTACCCTGCTGGGTTTTCTTCACAGTTCTCACTGCTCTTGGTAATGCTTACACTTAGTTATTTGCTAGTTTATTATCTGTTGTTGGGTAGTACATTTTAGAGCTTCAAACTGCTTCCTGGAAGGTACTTGCTCCATCACCCCCTGCCAAAGCTGGGTCTAGGACATTTTCTTTCTTTCTTCTTCTTTTTTTTTTAAATAACATAATCCTAGATCATTTGTTTTTTCTTTTTTTTGTTTTTGAGACAGGGTAGTATGCAGTTCAGGCTGGCCTTGAGCTCACTGTGTAGCGCAGGCTGGCCTTGAACTTGCAGTGATCTTCCTGCCTCAGCCTCTCAAGTGCTGGAATTACAGAGCTCATTTATTTTCTGACTTCCTTATATTGTAATAAGTGTGTCACAGAAAGGCTATATATTTTTCTCTGCAGTACTTATTTGGATGCCTCTCATAAATTTTATTTCTCCAGTTTTTTCCCATTTTTTTAAATTGAGAAGAAATTCATCTAACATAAATTTAGCCATTTTAAAGTGTATATTTGAAGTGTACAATTCAGTGACATTTAGTACACTTTCAGTGCTGTGCAGTTACCACTCTATTTTTAAAACTTTTTATAATTCCAAAAGAAAACTGTACCCGGCATCAATCGTTCCCTATTCCCAGACATCAATTTTCTTTCTGTCTCTGTGGATTTACCTATTTCCCATGGTTTTATTTTTATCATGGTAAAATATATACAATGTAAAATTTGCCATCTAACCATTTTTAAGTGTGCAGTTCGGTGACATTAAGCACATTTACAATGTTGTGCAACTGCCACCACCACTGCCTGGTTCCAAAACATTTTCATTACCCTGAACAGAAACTCTGCACCCATTAAGCAGCGACTCCTGCTTTCTCCCCTTCTCCCAGACCCTGGTAATTCCTAATCTACTCAGCTCTATGAATTTGCCTATTACAGATATTCCAAATAAGTGAACCTACACAACACTTGTCATTTTGTGTTTGGCCTATTTCACTTGGCTTACTATTTTCAAAGTTCATCTATGTTGCAGCATGTGACTGTATGCACATGCTGAGAAATGTGTCATTAGGCAATATCATGGTGCACAGTGTGCTTATACAAACTAAGAGGGCTACAATGTCACTAGGTGATACAATCCTATGGGACCTCGGCGGGACATTAATTGTCTGTTGTTGACCAAAACACTGTTATGGAGTCCAGGACTGTATACATCATGTTTTTTCTTATCCGTTCATCTGCTGACGGACATTTGGATTGTTTCTACCTTTGGCTATTGCAAATAATGCCGATATAAACATTAGCACACAAGTATGTAGCTGTTTTGGTTCCTGTTTTCAATTCTTTTTTTTTTTTTTTTTTTTTTGTGGTGCTGGGGATCGAACTCAGGGCCTTGTGCTTGCAAGGCAGGCACTCTAGCTACTGAGCTAAATCCCCAGCCCTCAATTCTTTTGTATATGTATCTAAGAACTGAATTGTAGCCACACCATTTTATAGTCTCACCACCAATGTACAGAGGTTCCAATTTCTCCACAGCCTCACTAGCATGTGTCGTTTTCCTTTTCTTTAAGTATCGTCATCCTAGTAGGTATGAACTAGTATCTCACTGTGGCTTTGTGTTTCTCTGATGACTAATGATGTGCAGCATTTTGGGGGAGGGTACTGAGGCTTGAACCCAGGGCCTTCACGCTGAGCTGCATTCCCAGCCCTTTATTTTTATTTTGAGACAAGGTCTTACTAAGTCACTAAGATTCAGGTGGGTGCTTGAACTTACACTCCTCCTGCCTCAGCCTCCCAGCGTGCTGAATTACAAGTGTGTGTACCACCATGCCCAGCAATGTGGAGAATCTTTTTATTTTTGTGCCAGGGATTGAACTCAAGGCCTTGTGCTTGCTAGACAAGCTCTCTGACCACTGAGCTAAATTCCCAGCCATGGAACATCTTTTTATATGCTCACTGACCATTCGTGTATCTTCTTTGGAGAAATGTCTATTGAAGTCTTTTGCCCATTTTATAATTGGGTTGTTGAGTTGTAGGAGTTCTTCATATATTCTGGATATTAAACTCTCATTAGATATGTGGCTTACAATATTTTCTCCCATTCTGTCCCTACAGTTTTTGTTTTTGTTTATATGTGGTACTAGGCATGGGATCCTGGGATGCTCTTCTGCTGAGCTACATTCCCAGCTCCCTGCACCCCTTTTTCTTTATTTTAAAAGTCTCGCTAAGGTTCCCAGTCTGGCCTTGAACTTGGACTCCTTCTGGCTATTCTCCCAAATGTCTGGGATTACAAGTAGGCATTTCCTCACACCCTCTCCCATAGTCCTCCCCCACCCCGCTCTGGCACTGGGGATTGAACCGGGGTCTTCACGCTGAGCTACATCCACAGACCTTTTTTCATTTTTTATTTTGAGACAGGGTCTCACCAAGGTGTCCAGGCTGAAACTCGCAATCCTCCTGCCCCAGCCTCCCAGAGTGCTGGCATTACAGGCATGTACCACCAAGCCTGGCTCCCATAGATTTTTGATAGTGCTTTCCTCCTTTCCCACAACTGACCACTCACCCTTTCCCCAGTAATACGGATGGCCTCTCTTCTCCTCAGCATCCCCTGGCCTATTGGTTCCACAAAGAAAATGAGTTCGTATTTCCACAGCCTCCTTGAGGCCAGGGGCCAGTGGTTCTTGTCCAGAGCAGAGTACTGCGAAGGACTCTGAAGATGGACACATGTGGCTGCCGTTGTGGCCACCCAGTTTCCCCTGCACAGAAGCTTTCAGGCCCCCAGCTGCCAAGAGCACTGGCTGCTGACGGTTCACAGACAAGTTCCTGCTAGGAACTGCTCTCTGCTGAAGGGAGGCGCCTCACCAAGGTTGTGCTCCTTTCCCAGGGCAGGCTGCAGCCAGTAACTGGTGGGCATCTCGGCGCCAAGCTATGGCTCCTCTGTCCCAGTCTTGGACAAGCCTAAGGGCTGTCTCAGCTCCAGAGTTCCTGAGGGGTTAGCTGAGGCCTTCGTGTGGCTGTACTGAGGCTCCTTCTTCCACTCAGTCCTGCATCCTCCCTTCTCACAGCTGTCCCTGAGTGACTGCCCGAGGAACTTCCGCACACAGGCTGAGTCCCAGGCCTGTTTCTAGGGGACCTGACCCAAGGCAGGACAGAACTGGATTCTACTTCCTCACTGCAGGACGTTTGGTGGCCTAATTATTCCCCAACCCCAGCCTCAGTTTCCTCATCTACAACACGGGGATTTTTCAGAATTGCGATGAGGATTAACTGTGATGTGACACCGAAAGCCCCGGACCTCAGGTGCTCAGCCAACAGCAGTTGTGCTCGCCTCTTCAGCTGAGCTCATGGGGGCTGGCCAAGGCTTCCCAGTTTGGATGCTGCCCAGCATGGTGGAAAGCGCTTGCGGTTGGACCTGGATTCAAATCCTGAGCCTGCTATTTACTTGCTGTGACCTCAGCTTGGTTCCTTGCCCTCCATGGGCCTCTCTAGGCGGTGGGGGGTTTGCATGAGGATGATCTGAGCGTCTGGCCACGCTGAGTCCTCGGCTGGTGTCAGGACCCCCGCTTGCTAGGCACGAACTCCTTCGCCACCCAACACCCAAGGGTGGCAAGATCGTCACCTTGGGGAGGTCTTAAAATAGGCAGCCTTGGCCTTGCAGGGAGCAGCCGGCTGCCTGGCACTGTCTTTGTCAATGAGCTATACTTAGGCCCATCCGGGTGCCCATAATTACCTCTCATTAATACAAGCCTCATTGCCCTCGTGGAGACATGGAGGTAACAGCAGCACTGCCGCCTCCAGGAGTCCTCTCTGCTTCCTTGTGCCTCTGTGTTGCAGCCGCTCCCCCACCTGCCACAGAACCGGGCCTCCCTGCCCTCCCCACCATGGAACCAGAGGGGGCCTGTGAGCATCAGAAAGCTAATTAGGGACCAGGCTTGGAACAGAACCCAGCATGGCTCTTCTTGAAGCGACACTCACCTGCCTGCCTTCTGTGGAGAGTCCAGAACCTTCTGTGGATCTCTCTCCCCTCCTCAGTCCAAACTCCTTGATATGGCAAACAAGACTCACACTGACCTAACCCCAAACCGCATTTTTCAGATATTACCCAGCCTGCTTCCCTTCCTCATAACTTTTTCCTTTAACCAGCCTGGATCCTTACCATTCCCACTTAAATCTACATTTGCTGCTCCTGGGAAGGCTAGTTCTGTCTAAGGCTGTATTAGCAGAGGTAGAGAGGGAATAAGGGACGGGAAAGTCCTGTGAGTGCTGTCAGAGTGACACAGCCCAGGTTTACTGTATGTGGGTGATCTGTTACTAAAACAGGTCTGGGGAGTCTCCAAGCAGGGGGTGGAGCTGGAGTGACTCACAGCCCCCATCCGATGGCCCTGTCCCCCAGGCTGCAATCCGGACAGCTCTGTTATCCTGACAAATTCAAGGTCCAACTTGTTTCCAGCCTAAGTTCGTGTCCATAGCGACCATTTGAAAAGCGTGACATTCAATCACTGGTTGTTTGGTCAAGACTGCAGTCACTGGCTGCTCAAGTCGTGTGGCCAACAGTGTTACCAACATGGTCCCTCTTCCACTTGGAGACAGAGCAGAATTCCTGGAACTTTCCTGAGTTAATTCTGCACACTGGGCTCAGAGTGTGGATGTTGCAGCTCCTTGGAGGTGCAGGGCACAGATGTGGGAGTCTGGGGTTTGGTAGGGACAGGGCTTCAATGTGACCACATCCCACCTAAGCCCACCTGGCCTCAGCTGAGACTTCAGAGGTCACAGAGGGCCCCTGCTCAGCACGCATTCTTGTGTGGGAGACAGAAAAGACAGAAAACACAGAGACAAGAATTAGAAGCTCCTAGACTCTCAGAACAAAGGGACTACAGATGCAAAATTACAGTCATCCTTGAAAAAAACCTGGATGGAATCACATGACCCAGTTCCTTTAAATCCCTTCAAGGTCCCCCCTCATCCTCAGGCAGAACTCTAAGTTCCTCCTCCTCACTGGGCCACACTGATCTCCTTAGTTATTTTTCCAGCACCACCAGCTCTTTGTGGCCACAGAGCCTTTGTCTAAGCTGCTCCCTTTACCTGAATATTTTCTTCTCAACTCTTCCCGTATCCAGTTGCTTCTGTTGATTCAAGTCTCCGCTCAAATGCCACCTCCTCAGAGACCTTCTCTGACCTGTCTCTAAGGAGACTCCTCCATCCCACCCTGCTCTCTTGATACCCTTAATGATTGCCTTCAACAGCGCTTGTTATTCTGCTAGGTTCCTTATGTTCTTGGTTAATGTCTCCCTTGCCCTATATGCTCGGAGAGGGGAGGGACCACACCTGTTTCTTTTTCCACACTATTCCTGGTGCTAAACGCAGAGCAGGCATAGTAGGTGCACAACAAAAAGCTGTTCAACGAATGAGGTAGTCAGACAGACAGAGACTCCGAGGAGGGTGGGAGCTGCCTGATGGGAGAGAAGGGACTGACTGTTGGCCCCCTCCATCCTCTTCCTTGTTTCTCTGTGTCTGGGTCTGTGATGGGCTGGGCAGGTGATTCTGTTTCTCAGGGCTTTCCTGAGAACACTGACATTAGCCTCTTCTCCTATTTGACACCCTGAAGCTCAGAGGAGACGCACCCCTCCTCTAAGATGTCTTTAGCCTTGCAAGCAGGAGGCTCCTCTGGGACCCTTCGAAATGGAGGTTACCACCCTCAGGCATCACAGGCAGCCCCAGTGTCTCTCCAAACCAGGAGAAGGACCCCATGCACTGTGTAACTGCTGGTGCATGAAGAGGGTGACACATCCTGGTTTGCCTGGGTTCCACCTGTGGCTGCAAGTCCTCGGTAGTTACTGCCCTGTTTCATTCTCAAAGTGTCACGGTTTAGATGATGAATTATTTGCTCTCTCCAAGCATGAAGGACTGTGGGGACACAGGGCAGAGGAAGCAGGGTCTGTAGCTGAGGGAAAACAAATGAGTCTGGTCTGCACTTCCTCTCTGGATTCCTAAGCCAAGACCCCTCAATCCCTTTTTTGGAGGGGTGGTGCTGAGGATCGGACTCAGGGCCTTGCACTTGGAAGGCAAGCACTCTACCACTGAGCTAAATCCCCAACCCCAAGACCCCTCAATCCTAGAGGAGTCTGGGTTACCCCACCTTTACCTAGGAAGAGCTTGAGTCGGGGGACAAGACAGCGACCATGACCAGGCACTATGCTCATGTCCAGCTTTCTCCCCTTCACCTCCAGGCCTCTTCTAGGCCCCATTACCATGCTCCGGACACTCTGGGTGGTGGCCCCAAGGAGATAAGAATGTGGGCTCCAGAGCCAGCATCCTGGAGTTTGGGTTCTAGTGCTAGTATTTACTTGCTGTGTGATCTTGAGCTGGTTACTTAACCTCTGCCCTCTCCAGTGTCCTCTAAGGCTTCTGGGAGAGAGAAACAAGCTAACACAGACTGGCACAGTACCTGGCTTCAGTGAGCCTTCTACAAGAATGCACTGTAGCTCTCCTGATGAGGTGGAATCCACCACAGGGGGAGGGCGGGTGCTGGAGAAGGCATGGGCTTGGGAGGCAGACAGGGCTGGGCACTGTGTTCAGCCGCTGAGAAGTTTGGAGAGGGTATGAGACTTGGCCTAGTCACATAGCATGTTGGTGGCAGCTAGGATTTGTACCCAGGCCTCCCAGTCCGGTCTCTCTGGAGGTGTTCAACCAACACAGGTTGGGTGCATTCTGGGCTCTGGGCACTTTCTGAGTGGCCCTCATTCCTTCTCATGTTCTTGGAGCTCATCTGTCTAGACCTGATCTATGTTTAGTTAAACCTAGTTAGAATTAAACTTGAAAATTCAGTCACACTAGACATTTTTCAAGTGCTCAAAGGTCACATCAGGTTAGCAGGCACCACAGGGACAGTGCAGTACATACCACCTGCATCAGTCCAGTCTGCTCTGCAGGACAGTGTGCCTAGCACTGGGCCACTTCTGCATGGAACTGAAGGGGTCAGGGCTGGGGTCTCTGCCCTCTGCAGTCCCCTCTGGAGACTTTCTAACACCTCTGGATTGTGGTGCTGCTCAGCGCTGGCCCTGTCGCATCTTGTCCAACCTCTTGTGTTCTGCTCTGCCACCTGGGCTCAGGGAGGGGCTGGGACTCACCCAAGGTCACACAGCAGGAGGAGGCTGTGGAGGCTGTAGTGTCCTGACTCTGAGCTCACTGCACACCAGGCGGAGAGTCAGCTGTCAGGGCACCTCAGGAGAGGTGCTGGCCAACAACGTTTTTTGCTGATGACTAAAAGCCAAAATCCCTCCTTGGGATGGATGTTCCTGGAGCCTTTCAGAAGGGCTGGTAGGGGACAGCTAGCTGCAACTGTACAGTGGGGACCTACCAGCCACATTGTCAGCTCTGGGGTCACCACAGGGACCACTCTGGGACTGGGAAGGGGCAGGGCAGGTGCTCGTCTCCTGGTTCCAGCAGGGTCTGGTTACAACACAGCCATTTGTTGTGGCTGTCCCAGCCCCAGTCCTGGCACACTCTGGTAAGTCACCTCCTCCATCTCCATTTTCCAGTTTGAAAAAGTAGAGGATGATCCCAACTGTGTGGGGCCCTTGGGGAGATGCAAGTGGGACTGGATGGATGGGAAGGTGTTTGTCAACCAACAGTGCCAAGGGAGGAGAACAGGTTTTAGGCCCTTCCCAGCCTTGTATAAATCTCACCCTACTCTTCTTTCTCTGAACCAGTTTCCTCATCTGGGAATATGGATTCACTACTTGCCATGCTGTGGAACATTATTCTACCCTCAAAGGAAATGAGATCTTGATACATGCTACAATAGGGATGAACATTGAGACCATCATGCTCAGTGACAAAATCAGAAACAGAAGGCCGTATATTGTATGATCCCATGAAGATGAAATCTCCAGACTAGGCAAATCAGTGGGAATCAAAACTAGACGAGTAGTTGCCAGGGGCTTGCAGGATGGGGCTGGGAGTGTGGACGGTTTAAGGTCTCCATCAGGGAGGATATGAGTTCTGGAATAGATTCTGCTGCTGGTTGTACAGCTTTGGCAGTGCTTGATGTCCTCAACTGCAAACTCTGAAATGGTTTACATGGTACATTTTATGTGTGTCCTACCACAATTTAAAAAAAATATCTCACTTGTGGAGTATCTGTGAGCCTCAGCGGAAGTACGCATAGAGAGCACCCGGAAGGTTTCTGGTAGGTGCTCAATAAAGGTTGGACACCAGAAGTGGTGCAAGTTAACTGAAATCAGCCCTCTGAAGTGGGTCTTGTAGTTCCATTTTACAGAGAGAACTGGGGCACACAGAGAAAGGATTTGTATAAGGTCAAGCAGGCGTTGGAGCTGTGACTTGAAACCACCAATCAGCTTCCTGCACTGCCTCTCAGCTTCGGGCAACCACATCCAATCTGCCACCACCTGGCAAAGCCCCCGGAGCAGTGGGGCTCAGGGACACAGCTCCAACTGTCTGCTCACCAAAACCCGGCTCCCGGCTGGGAGAGGACCAGCAGGGGAGGGTCGTGCAGGGGACACACTGGCCTGCCCTCTGGCCTCAGAGCTCCAGGGGCAGGTGGATCCTGGAGGCCACCCGCCTCAGCTTGTTTCGTCACAGCCCCCACTAAGGGACCATCGTGGAAGGTCGAGCTGGCAAATGGCAGGACAAAATGATCAGAATGCAGCACTTGCCAGCACATTTAATTTAATTCCTCCAGCATTTATGGGGCCTGCTCTGTGACTCACATGGTCCCAGCCCTTAAAAAGCTTGTGGCCAAGTGCAGAAGGCAGAAATACACATGGCAATTAGGCAGCACATAAAAATAAATCCCAGGAAGTGTCAAAGGCAGGGGTGCGGCGCAGTGAAGGGGGAGATTAATACTCACCAGGAGGACACTCAAGAGGAGGGGTGTTTCAGCTGTATCCCTGAGGACAAGTGAGATTTCAAAAAGAAAGGGGAAGGGAAGACAATTTCCTAAAAGAGAAAAGCACTGATAAAATCATGGTCAAAGATGGGAGATGCAAGGAGTGCTGGGAGCAGCAAGCTGTCTTGAGTGAGGGTAGATTTAGGCAGAGAGGGGGACAAATGTGTGGGGTCAGATCATGGACGAATTTAACGGCCATCGTGGGGAGTCTAGATTTAAACTGCAAGCCATCAGCCATCAAAACAGAGCAGAGTCCAAAGGTTATTGGCACCAGCAATTCCACTTCTAAGACCTATACAGTAGCCTTGCCCTATGCACAAGGGAAATGATGTGTATGCCAGTTTTCCTTAAAATATTATCTTCGCAAAAGCCTGATGATGACCTAAATGTTCATCTATTGGGGACAGGATAAATTATGATCCTGTACACTGCGGAATGCTATGCAGCTGAGAAAAAGAATAAGGCAGCAGTAAGTGTACTGACATGGAAAACTCTCTGAAGTATCCTGTGATGTGAAAACAGCAAGGAGCAGAACAGAGTTATGAACACTGTCTTTGTTTGGGTTCTCTCAGGAGCAGCCCCTTAGACAGGAATTTGACTCTGGGTAGGAGGGGGTCCTGGCCATCGTTGTAAAGGAACAGAGGTTGAGGAAAGGCAGCCGAGACGCCACGCTGCTGGGAGCTCTGCTCCCCTGTGAATAGGAATCCACCCACTGAGGGCCCAGGGGTGTACCCTATATTTCCCCAGGGGATGGCTTAACCCCTGGCATACCCTACCCCCTAGGCTGAAGGAAAGCCCCTGGCTGGACAGGTGTAGGGGTTTCTAGGAGGAAGCAGTGGGTATAAAGCAGAGCAGTGTTCAAGGTGGTAGGGGCTGGGCACCCACGGTGTGTACTGATCAGGACGGGCAAAAGGGTGCTATTCATGTTTGCTTATCTGTGGATGGCCCCTGAGAAACTAGGAACAGGATGGTTAGAAGAGTAGGAGAGGGACTTTTTACTATGTTTCTTTAGAATTAAAAAAATAAGCCTTTTATTTTGGAATCCCTTTTAGATTATTTCTGGTAGCAAAGATAGTACAGAGAGTTCTTGTGTAACCCTCACCCGGTTTCCATTTTACATAACAATGGCATGTTTGTCAAAACTAGGAAATTAACAGTGGTGCATTACTATTAACTAAACTCCAGATTTTATTTGGATTTCACCAATTTCATTAATGTCCTTTTTCTGTTTCAGGATTCAACCCAGGATATCACACTGCATTTAGTCTTTATATTTTGACCATGTGAATATATTGTTTGTTGCAAAAATTTATTTTCAGAAATGATTAACCAGGTGAGATGGTGCCTGTCTTAATCCTGGCTACGCAGGAGAATGAAGCAGAAAGATTAAAAGTTTGAGGCCAGCCTGGGCAACTAAATGACAACTTGTTTCAAAATAAAAATAAAAAGAGCTGAGGATGTAGCTCAGTGGTAGAGTGCTTCAGTAGCATGCGTGAGGCCCTGAGTTCAACCCCCAGCACCACAAAAGGACAAGAAACTCCCAAACTACACAGACTAAGCTTATCCTCTGCTTTAGGGCTATGCCCCAGACCACTGAGACTCATCAAGAATCTACTGCACACCATCCTTCTTAACAAAGGGTGTCATTAGCCCGGCATAGTGGCCCACGCCTGTAATCCCAGATTTGAGAGGCTGAAGCAGGAGGATCACTGTGAGTTCAAGGTCATGGTGAACTACATAGAGAGTTCAAGGCCAGCCTGAACTGGATAGTGAGACCCTGCCTCAAAAAAACAAAACAAAACAAAACAAAACAAAAACAAAAAACCCAAAGGATGTCAACTCAAAGATGAAGGTATTATTAATTCTGATTGAAAGGTGAGGAAACTGAGGCTCAGAGGTAAGGAGCCAGGATTCAAGCCTGGTTCTGTCAGATTTCTGCAGGCTTCCTGCTTCTGTGGCCCTTACCACAGGAAACCAGGGCACAGAGGTTGTTGACAGGTCCTGGCTGGACCCTAATACACTAACTGTGTGATTTCAGGCTGGCTCCTGCCAATTTCTGGACCTCAGTTTCCCCATCTGCACATCATGGAAGCTGGTTGGAACAGGAGTCTTCCAATTGGCTGTCCTGAATGAGAGGGTCTCTGCCCTGCCCCTCATCTTTCAGAGATGGGCAGGAGGCCATGCACGGAACTTGGTAATTCCAAAACCGTACGGCGGGAAACCATCTGTGGGACTAAACGTCTTGCTATGAGCCCCACTCTCAACTGAAAGAAGGGAGCTAATGCCCAACGGGCCAGCTCTCAGGAGGTGCCCCCACCCTTTGTAGTCTTGAGACTGAGACAAGCAGGGCGTCTGTGCCACGCAGAGCCACTGTGACTCATTCAGTGTGACTTCAAAAACGAACTTTTTACCTCCACCCAACTCTGCAACAAGGTGAGGGGCTGGATGGGTGGGACAGGGTGACACCTGTCATAGTCCTAGCTGCTAATAGCAGCCTCCAGTTTGAGCCCTTGGACACCAACCATCCGTTCTGATCGTTGTCGCAGCACCGTTGAAGAAGCCATGCTGGCCCCCAGGTTGCTTTTACTTTGGCTCATCTCTCAGGGACCAGCCTGGCACCATTTCCAGGTCTCCCTCTACAGGGCTTCCAGCCTGAAGCCCATTTGGGACTGGCTGCCCCAACATCAGTATGTCAGTTTTGGGGTGTCCTCATACTACCCTGTCCCTCTCTTCAACATCTAACAGGTCACCAGGCCCTGGGAAGGCGGCAGCCTTCACACCTCACCCAGCCTTTGTGTCTTTCCCCATGCCCTTGGCACAGCTGGCTCCACCCAGCTCTGGTGCAACTGTTCCTGCACCCCTCCAGCCTCCTTGCCCCACCGCCATCATCATTAAAATAGCACATACCCAGGTCGCATTCAGAAAATAGTTTCGCTCCCTGCCGGGCACCCCATGTGCACTCCCTGGAATTTCCCACATGGTCTCCCAGAGATGGCCCGGCTTCCCCTTGCAGTGTGCACAATACTTATAACTAGAGCTCACACTGCCTAGTTGTGCATCACACCTTCTTCTAAACACGTGACACGCAATACCTCATCTTAAACTCTGACAGCCCCATGAGGGGGTTAATTATGATCAGTAGCACATCCATTTTACAGAGGAGCAGAGTGAGGCACTGAGGATAAATCACTACCAAGGTTGCAGAGCTAGGATTCAAATCCAGGCTGTCCAAGCGGGGTCTATGCTCTTAACCTCCCTCCACGCTTCCTGCCTCCACCCATGAGTTCCTTTCTAAAGACCCTGCCAGAGCTGCCCTGCTCCCCCAGCATTCAACTCCTCTGCAATCTTTCCCTGTCCAGCAGCTGTATCCCCAACACACACCATTCATTCTTCCCAGAACACTCCTCTCAGGCCATGAGCTCCTCTGCCCCTCTCCACTGTCCCTCTTTACCCAAGGAGTGTCCCTCTCCACCCAAGGAGTGTCCCTCTCCACTGCTGCAGGCCCAGCTTCCACCGCTGCCCCCGGAAGTGCTCCTTGACTGCTCACAGGAACTTTGCAGAGGCGGCCAACTCCCACCCAGCCCTGCACTTTCACCAGATGTTGGCCCTTTGACTTTGGAATCCCCATTCTCCAGAACGGTGAGCCAATAAGTTCCCGTCTGTACCAATCTACAGTGTTCTCATACAGAGCACGAAGCAGCCTAGGACACATCCCCTCTGGCCTTCTCCGCCCTCAGCTGCTTGCCCTGGGCAAAGGCACTCTCTCTCTGGCTTCCTTTCATGGAGGACAAGGGCCCAGCCTCCTGCCCACTCTGGGCTCTCTCTTTAAGCCATGGTCCACATTACTATAGACCCGAGTGGCAAAGAGGAATTAAGGTGTAAGTCTTAGTTTCTGTGCCATCTGTGTGACCTCCCCTGTCTGAGCCTCTGTTAGATGTGGGTAGTAGAAGAGGGTACCGGGAGAAGGAGAGCTACTGCGATGATGACAGGAGGGAAGACAGCTCCTCCCTTCACTGTGCTCGTATGAGTTTACACAGGAGGACACTGAGCCCCGAGAGGCCAAGTGACTTGCCTAGCTGGGGAGTGCTGGAGCTGCGGTTTGAACCCCAGTGACTCTGCTCAGGGGGAGGGCCAGTTCCTCTCCACCAGCTGATGCCCATCTGCAGAATTCTGGCAGGGAACCTGGACCCAAATCGTGCTAACACGTGCTGGGCCTCCCGCTCATCTGCAGCTGTAAGTGGTTTTTCAGTTCACCCGGAGGAACCCAGTCTCCTGCCCTGGCCCTGTGCCATCTCCAGCTTCTTCACACCTTTCTCGCCTCTCTCCAGCTGTTCACTCGCTCCAGCAGTACTGGTTTTCCTGATCCTCAAGCTCACTGCCACTTTCCTAACTCAGGACCTGTGCACTTGTCGGGCCATCCTCCTGGAATACTTTTCCTTATTCAGATCTTGGCACCAATGTCACTTCCTTGGGGAGACTTTCCTTGGGCCTTTAGTTTGCAGGAGGTGGTCCCTATATAACATGGCAGCCTGATTATGCTCCTTGCATAACTTATCTCTGTCATGGGCGATCTTTGCATGTGTATTTCTGCCCCTCCTCTTCAATTGTGAGCTCTGTGAGCACCCCCGGACTGGCCTTATTCAAGGCCGTGTCCCCAACACCAGCCACTATGCTGGCACACAGCACTCAGTGACCACACGTCATGAGCTCTGTTTCTCAGCACTGTGGGGTAGGGGTGGGGGAAGCAGGACAGGGGTCATTGCAAACCCATTTTGCAGGTGAGGCCACACAGGTGCAGGAAGGAAAAGTGACCTGCCAAAAGTCGCCCTGGGGCTGAGCAGCATAGAGCCTGGCTCAGAGCCCCTTCCTCTGCAGCACTGCCTGGCCCGCCAGGGAGGCTGCCGACTGCTGCTTGATATTCTGCCTGGGACCGCTTGGACGAATAAAATATTTATCTGCGGCTGGAGGTTTGCAGAAGACATTGAAGATGGATCGCGTTTTCATGTGCCTATGAAATCTAATTGGATTCATTGTAGGATATTTGGTTTCTCGGAACAGACACATTATTTTCTCAAGGAGTGGTAGCCTCTGCCACCCAGGATGGGTGGGGGCTGGCTGGGCCTGGGCACCCGTTGGCCAGGCCAGGGTGGGTCTCTGGTGGCTGGGGCTGGGGGCCGGCAGGGGGAGTCTGTCTGGCCTCTCGATGGGACAGCCTCATTTCTTCTGACATCCCAGCCGGAGGTGGCCAGCTCTGACTCCTCAAGAAAGCCTGCCCCTTCCCTGCCCCTTGCCCACACCCCAGTGACAGCTGCTTGCACCTTCTTTTTCATCCATCTGTCACAGTCACCCTACCCTGCTCTCCTGCCCCCATATTCCCCCACTCTAAAGACAGACTTTCCTGAAGTTTCCTAATTTCAAGTTCTGCCTTCTCACTTTCCATGTGAACAAAGGCAAGCCTCTCCCTCCCTGGGCCTCACTTTCCCCATCTGAACAGAAGGAAGTATGTTACGTGCTATGCAGTTCAGCTGGCCTTGAACTCACTATATAGCCTAGGCTGGGCTCAAACTTGCAGTGATCCTCCTGCCTCAGCCTCCTGAGTACTGGGATTACAGGCGCGTGCCACCACACCTGGCTCTCAAATACTATTTTTATGGGGAATATTTTGTAATGTCCTTCTTTACTCTCCTGACATAAAAGTCATAGAAAATATTACCTACCCACACAATAATTTAAAAAAACAATGCCCTAACAAATATAAAAGAGAAGTAAAAGAAAAAGAATTTATACAGTGACACACATTATCAAGCATAGAGGCTGGGTCATTCCCTAGAGAAGGCATGATGCAGGAATCAGATGTGGGCACCTGCACACAGAATGGGTGACAGTTACAAATGTAGACAGAGATGAATCAGCTACTCAAATATAAGTACCTCAAGTGGGAAGGATGCTCTTTCTAACATGGCAACTGACTCTTGGCCAAGTTCTGAACTAAGAGACAAACCGCATCCTTTCCGTGGTGTGCGCAAGAATTGCTCCTGGGATATTAGGACTGGGCAGGAAATATTTGGTGCTCGTATGTGAAAATAGGAGGGTCCAGGCTCAGAAAATTATACACAGGCTCCTCCCTTCTCTCTCCAGGAATGGCTGGCAGGACATTTGAGAGTTACGCGGAATGCAGGTGGGATGATTCTTCAGTGTGAGAGACTGGCCAGCACATTACCAGTTCCCTGTCCTCCAAATGCTAATAGGACCAACCTAATTACTGTACTGTAGCAACAAGAAATGGCTCCTAGGGGGCAGAGCCACCCCTGAGAGCCTCAGGGCTACTGCCCCACCAGCAAATACAGACCTTGACACCACCCATATGTCCTGCACCAGTGCCAGACATGGCTAATTGAAACCTCACTTTCTCACCAATCTTCAAATCTGTACTCTAAGTAACCCACCGGAATGGCTCATGAGCAGAAACCTGGCTTAGAGTTGATACTCCTTCAGCTCTTGCAAGCACTTATCGATCATGACAGAGTTAAATGAAGGATCTGCCAGATTCTTTTTGGCTTCACCTGCAAAGGCTCCAAGCTTCTCTATCTGTCTCTAGCTCAAGGCACTCCCACGGCTCCCCACAGCTAGCAGAGTGCAGCTCTGCCCCTTGCCTGATGATGTGAGCTCTCCCCAAATTGGTCCAATGATGACAGAAACAAGCAACATGCCTGACTTCAGAGACTGCAAAGCAGGCATGATTCTTACATAGCATGCTAGGCAGGCAGGATAGAGGGTATTAGTCCCATTTTACAGATAAGGAACCTAAGGCTCTTCAAGTGGAAGTGACTTGCCCAAGGTCATAGAGCTGGTTAGTAGTCAGCACTGGATCCAGTACTCTTGAGTGTAGAGCCCTCATCTTGTCCAGCTGGCACTTTTCAGCCCTGTCATGTCCTAGGTCAGTAACGGCAAACCTTTTAGAGCCTTCAGTGATAACAACCTGCTGCAGCATGTGTGCCATAGGCTTGCCATGACTGTCCTAGGTAATCCACACTCCAGTCACAGGGTGCTACAGGTTATTCCCCAGAAACCCCAGTCCCACCCAGAATATCAAGGTAGTAGCTAAGATTGTGGGAACTAGAGTTAGACTGTGTTTGTCTGGTTTCAAATCCTGGTTCCACAACTTGGAGCTGTGTGACCAGGGAGAGGTCATCTAGCCTTTCTGGCTTCTATTTTCTCATCCATACAATGGAGATAACAGTATCTCCCTTGCAGAGCTGCTGAGAGTATTAAATGAGTCAACCAGTAGAATGTATATTAGCGTTGAGCAAGTAGTAAGAGCTTGATAGATTTTATCTGGTATTAATATTGTGTGAGTCCCACATGAATGCCCTTCTCTCTGGTTATGTTATGTTCTCTAATAAACATTACTCCTCTGACTCTACCACCTCAACCAGATTTATCTGACCTTTCCTGAGTTTCTAGAAAGTTCTATCAGTGTTTCCATTTTTCTGAGTTACTCCTTACCTCTATGCCTTTGCCCATGCTGTGCCCTGTGGCCGGAATGCTCTTCCAATCTTGCCTTCCAGCCCAACATTTTCATCTTTAAGAAATGCCTCCTCCAGGAGGTCTTCCCTGAGATATATAGACTGCATCGGGGGTTACCTCTTGGCTTCCACAGTCCTTGGTTCTTCTCTCTAACACATAAAAATTGGCAGTGAACACTGAGAACAGAAAGTCCTGACCCCAACAATTAGCAAATACATGTTCTTTTCAGACACTTACGTAACACAAAAATGGGCCATGCTTTGAGCTACAAAGCAGGTCTCAACAAACACCACTGAAATAATGCAATGGTCTTAATGCGATAACAAAAGATAATTGAGCATGTATAGGTACAGAATTAATGTAATGAATGTGACCATTGTATGTAGAATGTACCAATACATGTTCTTGGTTTAAAATAAAAAAATAAAATAAAATAAAAAGATAATTGAGAATCACCTCTCTGCTTGACAATTTAAAAATATTCTCTTCTAAATAACTCATGGGTTGAACAAGAAGCCAGATGGAAACAAGAAAACATAGAAAACTGAATGACAGTGAATATACAATGTATTGAAATTGTGGGATGCAGCTAAAGCAGTACCTAGAGAGGTATTTATTGATTTTAGTGCTTATATTAAAAAAGGAAGCAAGACTGAAAAGTAATATAAACATCTAACTCAAATCATTAGAAAAGGAACACCAGAATAAATGCAAAGCAAGGTGGGAAGGAAGGAGCATTTGCACGATTCCACAGTGTCTCTTTCGGTGCACCAGGGAGCATCTGCGGTCCCCTGCACAGCCCGGCCCAGGGTTACAGCTGGAGGCTGCTGGTAAATGGGAGGTGAATGAGTGCGTGCTGTAGAACTCTTTGGGGTATTTCTTGATTCCATTTTCTTTGTCAGTGTTTCTCAAGTTGAGCTTTTAAAGCATCTGAGTCAGATGGGACTACCCATATCTAATGGGGTGAAACCACAGAACCTACATTTTTCTTACAAGCTTTTGGGTGGTTCCATGTGTACTGACCTTGAAGCCCAGGCTAAGGAGGCACAGGGATGTCTTGGGGAAACTCAGGAGTCAGGTGTGTCTGTTAAGGGAGCCCACTCTTCTCTTTAGGGACCTTCCTCCCATTGATGTTTTCAAAGCCAGCTCCAAACCATTTTAGAAAAGTCATGTGCCAAATCTAGGCCTCAGTTTACTTGCCTGTAAGATGGGAATAAAAGTGGTTATTCCTCTGTACCTCCAAGTGAAAGATTTCTCATCCCAGCATCTCCTCCCTGGGGGATAGGCAGGCTTCCTGTTACGGGGTGGGTTGTCACTCCTTGAAAGGATACAGCTCATAAAAGCTGCCCTCTCTTTTTGGAACCATTTGAATACAACTGGCAGGGCTTTGTTAGAGTTCCTGTTTTATAGATGAAGAAACTGAGGCTGATCACTGGAATCACTCTAAGGAAGGCCAGAATTCCTCCCTAACCCTCCCAGGGTCCTGGAGTATGAGTATGCATGTGTGTATGCATGTGTGCGTGCGTGCGTGCGTGCGTGCATATGCGTCGGGGTTACAGTGGGAGTCTCTGACTCCATGCTTTCTGGGTATTCTCTTAGACTCAAAGACATTAGGTCTTGACTAGGTCTCAAGCTGCTCAAATGACCCCACTCACTGCACTTCCAGGGTGCTGGGGGACAAGGGGTGCTCTGAGGTCATCCATCAGGGGGTTTTAGGGCCCTTGCTGGAAGGCCCCAGCCTCTTCCTCTGCAAGGAGCTGTATCGTTCCTCAGCAGGTTGAAGTCCCCACTGCCATGATGTTGTTTAAATGGAGCTCCCATGATTGCTTCATTTGCAGGTGTCAACCTCTGAGCTGGCAGCAAGTGATAGGCTTGGTGGCTGGAGATGGGCAGGCCTGGGTTCCAGACCTATTGGCCCAGCCAGCTTCAGGGACCCTGGACCTCTTGAAGCCTCTTGCTCTTATCCCAAAAACAGAAATAATAATCATGACACCTATCTCACAAATTGACTGTGAGGGCCAGAGTGATCACATGTGTTGAACTGTCTGCATAGAGTGGGCTAAACTTACCAAGCTCCTACTCTGTACCATGGCCCAGAATAGTGATACTAACTGTCTTATGGTTTGTGTCTAGATGCCCCCCCAAAGCCTCATGCGGTCATAGATGGGGCTCTTTCAGAGGTGGCTGGATCTACAGTGTGTGGTGCTGGGATTAAGGGTGTGTGATTACTAAATCAATCCACTGATTGGTTTGGCACCACCCTAATCCCAGCAGCCTGGATGAGATATAAGGGATAGAAAGAGGTTTGTCCACCCCTTTGCTTACCCTGCTGCTTTCTGCCTGTCTGCCATGCCGCCCTGCCTCAGGCCCAGCTGACTGTCGACTGAAACCTCTATAAACTGTGAGCTAAACAAATCTTTCTTCCCCTAACTTTGGGTGTGGGGTACTTTGTCTCAGCAATGAGAGAAAAGTAACTAAGACAAACTGTGATGGCTTTGTTGGGATCCTTCTGGCCTGGGATCCGGCTATGAGCTTTAGGTCCACTCAGTTGCTCACTGAACAGCAACTTACTGGGTACATACTACGTGCCAGGCAGTCAAAGCTCTGAAGTGCAGCAGCCAAGACCACAGCCCTGCCCTCAGAGAGCCTCCATGCCAGCTGGAGAGATGGGCAGACAGATGAATGTATAATGTTAGGTAACAACACCTGCTGGGAGCCAATCAGAGCATTTAAGAGAGCTGGGTGTGATGAATGGTGAGGAAAGGCCTTCAGGAAAAGCACTATTTGGGCAGAGGTGAGGGGTTGTGTCTTGTTGGTACCAGAGGAAGGAGTGTGCTTTGTGGAGGAACACCAAGCACAAAAGTGGGGGTGTGGTGTGTGTGCACACACATGCTTATGCTGGTGTTGGGTCAGGGGGTTGACTGAGGGGAGCAGGCGTGGCTGGAGCAGAGGGAACGAGGGGAGGTGGTGAGAGCCAGGGCTTCTTGCATCAGTCCAGGGGCCACAGTAACGCTTGGCTCCCTCCCAGTGAAGCATTATTATCCGCAGGCTGCAGTGACAGTGTGGAGGAGCTGAGTTCCAACAGAGGCAGTGGCTTGTCGGCACCCACTCTCTCTATGTGGCCTCAACAAGGATTGCTGGAACCTAGAGTCAGTCCCAAATGAGAGGTGTGTCTGGGGAGAGGCCCCCAACCCCAAGCTTTCAGAATTTAGAGCCCCAGGATGTGGGAGGCAAAGCAGGTCGAATGTGGGTCAGGGAGAAGCCGGGTGGGGCGCCGGAAGGGGCGCCGGAAGGGTGGGGGAGGCAGCTGCCTGGGGCCAGGCAGCGGGGGCGGCCTCTCCATGGAGACGCATTTGGAAGCTCCACTGGAATTACTCATGGAAGCCCGTGTGCACACGTGCGTGCACCCAGGGCCATGTGCACATACACACCACAGAGCCCACGCATCCTGGAGCAGCTCTAAAGCCACTTCACGAATGATGTCATAGCCCAGTGGAGATAGGTGCTGTGGGAGCAGGGAGGGAGCGGTGTCCAGGAGCACCCCCTGGCCAGGTTTCTCTGTAGCCCCAGCATCCTTGCAGTCTCGCAGTGAGAGGCACAGAGCTGTCCAGTTACCCATCTGCCAACATTCCCCCAGGCCCTGTAGGGACCACGAGAAACAGTTCCTGCCCTTAGGGGTAGCCAGCCAGTCTCTCAGGAAAGGGAGGTCAGAAACACACAACCACACAGATGGGTGGAAATGACAGCGGTGACCAGAGCCCCAGAGGTGTGTCAAGGTCAAGGAGAACACCTGCTTGCTGGGCAGAGTCAGACTAAGCTTTCTGCAGAAAGTGGGGCTCATCTGAGGTCTGAAGGACAAGTGGGAATGGACAGGATGAGGAGTGTGTGTAGACTCCCAGGTTCAGAGGAATAGAAGGCCGTGTGGTAGGCAGGGACAGGAAGGGGCCCATGGAAATCAGCCTTCCTTGAGGGGATAGCAGGGCCCAGGGCAGAGTGTCTGAGAGACAGGCTATGGTTGGATCAAACACTCACTGTGTGGCTATGGAAAGGTCCTCTCCCTGTCTGTCTATTCCTCATCTGGTTGGTGGAGCCTGGGTCTCGTTTCAAGACAAGTTTCAAGTGCTGCAAAGGGTACAGGCACAGAGTGGCCATAGGATGATGGAGCCTCTGCTTCCTTCCTTCCCATGTGCTAGCTTCTGCCTTGGTTTCTCACTTGGCCTACCTGCCTTTTTGTTTTGTTTCGTTTTGTTTTTTGAGACAGGATCTCTTTATGTACTTCAGGTCTTGAACTCACTGTGTAACCCAGACTGGTCTTGAATGCACCGTAATCATCCTGCCTCAGCCTCCTGAATGCTTAGGTTACAAGTATGCATTACCACAAGTGGCTTCTCACCTGCTCTTTAAAGGAACTGTGGTCACATCTCTGGGCTGGGGTTGGGCAAGCTCTAGCCTGGGTCATTCTGATAGCAGCTGGATGACTCTGTTATGTCCCATTGCCAGGCCCCAGCTGGGTCCCTCCCCAGCACCCCCATCCCAGGCTCTATCTGGAGACCTCAGAGGGAACAAGGACAGGAATCCAGGTCAATCCCGCCCTCCCCACTCTCCTGAGGCCTGGGCTTCCAGATCACCAGAACGTCTCCTGAACGTGCAGCACATTAGGACATAGCACCCCCCCAGGGGACAGGCATCCCCTTCATGGTCTAACGGGTGAGGATCCTGAGGCCTAAGAAGGAGAGAGCTGCTCAGGGTCACACAGGGAGGGAACAGAGTAGTCAGGGTTCCAACCAGGCACTTCCAGGTCTCCCTGGGTTCCTGACCAGGTCTTACTCTGCATGCAGCCCTCTCCTGGTATACCTCATTCCCCTCTGTATTCTAACCACTTCTGCCCTGATGACTCTGAGTGCTGCAGTCCCACTGCACCTCAGAGTTCTTGACCCAAAGTGAACCCCTCAAGGAGGTCACACAACTCTGACCACCCCCATTCACAGCCCTCAGCCCACCTGGCCTCCTTTTCCTTCTTGAGACACACTGAGCTCTTCCCTGCCTCAGGGCCTTTGCACAGACTATTCCTGCTACCAGAAATGCTGTGCCCTGGATGTTCATGTGGCTGCTTTTCTGCTTCATTCAGGACTCAGCCTAATGTCACCGTCTCAGAGAGACCTCCTTTTGACCCCCTCCCCACAATCACATTCCCCAGCTTTTTCTTTATAGTAGTTGTTCACATATTTTGCTTATTGTCTTAACTCTTCCACTAGACCAAGATCCTTGTGAAAGCTGGACCTGCGTCTGTGGCAATATCCTGGAGCTGATACAGTGCCTGAAACATAGTAGGTGCTTAATAAATAATTTTCAGGTGCATGGATGAATTATTGAAGGGGCGAATGAGGGAACGAATGACCTGTAGTCCCAAGGACCTACTGCCTCCTGGCTGCCTCTCAGGAACTCCCCAGATCTCCTCTGGCAGACTTTCTGCTCCTGTGTCTCCATGCACAGGCAGCCCTGGCACCTGAGCTGGACATTGAGGTCCCCTGCCTCCCCTCCTTGGTTCTAACAGTTCTTCCCCTCCCAGCCCCTCAGCCAGGCTGGCAGTTCCTTCTCTGAGCTGGTTCCCAGATCTGCCCACTTCCTTCTCTTTGCTGCCTCAGCCCCATAGCTAGCCACCTTCACTTTCCAGGAGGATTGCTGCAGCCCAGCCCTCCAATCCCACCACCTGATCGTAGGCTCCTACCCTCTTAACCCCAAAGGCAGTTACACGGGCTACAGCCAATAACAAGGAGCCTTTGTGAAATGACTTGCAGCTTCTGCAGCCTCAACTGACGCTCCATACCTAGGCTCCTCCTGCTGTGACAGCCTGTAGGCGTCCAGCCTCCAGACCTCTACACAGCGGTTGCCAGCACCAGCAAGGCCTTCCCTCCCAGGTCTGCCTGGCTGATCACATCCGAGCTCTGCACCACCTTTCCAGGGACTCTTTTCTGTCTGAGCGTGGGCTGTTTTTGCTTCTCTGGGCTCTTCTGGCCCAGGTCATTCTGCCCTCTGGCTGTGGCCTCCAGCCCAAACACTCACTGAGTTCTGACCACATGTCAGAGAGACCCTGTCCTAGGACCCAACATGCATTACCTCACAGCCTCTGCATGGGTAAAGACAAGGACACAGAGATTAAACCACTTGCCCAAGGTCACAAGCAAGTAATGAGTGCAGTCAAAATTCGAACCAGATACATCTGATTCTAGACACTGTAAACTCTTTGACAACAGGCACCACGTTGGGCTTTTCTTCCTAATCAGAGCCTAACACATGGGGCTGCGCTCAACAATAAATGTTCCAAAGGGAAGCATTTTGACAACAGGGCAGAAATTGCAGGAACAAAGATTATGACACAATCTAAGACAAACCCTAAAGGTGTTAGGGGCTGCCTGGGCAGAGGGACCTTGAATGCAAGCAGAGAGAGAGGAGTGAGGAGGGGGCTCTGTCCTGGAAAGAGGTGACCTAAAGACCACTAAGTTTCTGATCTATTGGTGAGCAATGTTGGTACAGGGGACTATTCAGGGGCACAGCCCCAAACCACTCCTTGCTTGTCACCCAGGCCCCAGGGCCCAAGGTACGAAGTTAGGGGGAGTTTATGGGTCCTCCTATGAGTCTTGCACTTTCTTCAAAATGGCAGCCTTAAGCCCCCCGTCCAGGGTGATCCGTATTCTAATAGAGATTTCTAACTAACCCTAGTGGTGTGCCTTCAGGCACTGTGACAGGCTGTTCTGAAAGCTACCACAGTCCTGTCCACTTGCTCAGGGGACACTGGCTGTGCTGGAGATGGTATTCACATAGAGCAGCCCGTCTCCACCAGGCCTCCTGCTTAACACTCTGCAGCTCACTGAATCCCACTCCACAGTGCCACAGATTGGCAGGGATGGCAGTGCTCCACCCAAAGGACAAAGAGACCAGCACTCAGAGCTGGGCAGTGACTCATCGGCACCCAGTCTGCCTCCACTGCCCGCCCCTTCCACCCAGCCAGCTCCATGCTGCTGGCAATAGCTTTCCCAGTCTGACAGGGCTCAGGAGAGGGGCAGTGCCAGAACACAGGAGCTGAGACTTCAATGGGCGATAGGTGGCCTGTGATGAGGGCCCTGTGTGGTGGATGTGGTTTGAAGTTCTTGGGGCTTCAGAGGATGCAGAGAACTGCTCTGAACCCAGTCTCTGGGGCTGGCTGTGTCAGGAAGGACACAGATTTTATAAATATCTCAGCCCTTGCCAGGGGTCACGTGGCATGGGGAATTAGCTAGGAGGCAAATTAGGAGGGGGAGGGGTTCAGCTGGCTGGCAGCACATCTGGGGACGCTGAGGAGTTCATGGTCAGGGTAGGCAGAACTAAAAGGGTTTGTCTCTCACTATGGCTGTTACTAAGGTCAAGGCTGGGGCTGGGAGCAGGCTTTTGAGGCAGAATGCTCGGGGCACAATCTGAGTCAGGAACCACTGGCCCAAATGGTGGGAGTCCATATAGCTGAATTTGCAGAAGTTAAGGGGAGAAGGGCTGACGCCAGCACTCATGTCCACAACTGCCAACCATCCGGGTCAAGGCTAGATTTGGTCTGGGTTGGGCTGGGTCTGGAACCAGGGTCAGGTTCAGTCTGGGATAGAAGTCAAGGCTCAGTGTATCTCCACGACATCTCAAGTGGGTTCACCTGCTATACCTAGTCTTTCTTAAGGACATGCCAGTGCACCTCCTGCCATGACACAGGGCCCCAATCTAGGCCTCTTCTCTCTCCGGGGAGGGGATATGAGCATGAGCTCAGTGTGACTCCCTCAGTGAGGAGGGCAGTGCAGGCGCCCCCCCCAGGGGGCTGCTATTCTGAGCCTCTGTAAGTCATAGCGTGGGAGTTAAATATAGGGGGACATCACGTGGCAGGTCGTAGGTGGTTAATGACCCTGCGGGAGGCGAGTTAGAACCCGGAGCAGAAGGCAATGGGTGGGGGGCGGGGAGAATGAGCTCAGGTCAAGCAGAGAGGAGGCTTGGGGTTGGGGTCTGGTAGGTCCCTAGTCCTCTCTGTGACTTCAAGCTCACGTGTGCCTTTGCTAGGCCTCAGTTGTCCCATCCTGGGTTGTGCCACTAAACCACACTCTCTAAGTTCCCTTAGCTGGAACGGGCCATAGGCAGATGACCCCTTCCCCAGGCAGGGCTTGGTGGGGATCTTGTGACCTCCAATGTCATCTCCAGGGGTCTGAGCCTTTCTTGGTCCTGAAGACCCAGTGCAAATACAACCTCCTCCATGGACCCTTCCCCGTGCTGACATTCACCCGGGGTCCGCTGGTGCTGTCTGAGCACTTCAGAGTCCCCATTTCAGCCTGGAGCCCACTCTGCTATACAGCAGGGCAGGCACGGTCCTGGATGTCCACCCCATCAGACCTGAGGCCAAGAGCTCGGGCGCTATCACTCACCCTTTTGTACACGACCCCATGGCTCTTCTGAGCCTCAGGTGCTTGAGAGATGAGACCTGTAGCAGGCCCTGCTGCTACTGTACTTGTACTTATTTGTGAATGGCCCTGAGAACATGGTCAGTCTGCACACACGTGGGCAAATAATTGTCTTCTTTTCCTTTCAAGGACACTGAAAATCATACTCTTTCCTGCTTTCTTTTTTTTTTTTTTTCCCCTAGTCTACTAGGAAGCTTACAGGCAAATTTACAGCCTTCCTTTAACAAAGCATAACCTGGAATGATCTCATTTCTGTTTTTATTTTCTCTTCTGATCTCTTATCTATCTATCTATCTATCTATCTATCTATCTATCTATCCATTCATCCATGGGAATTAAGAAAAAAAGAGAAGAAAATGAAAAAAAATCAGAAAATCATCACATCAGAGCTGAAAATGATAATTATCAGAGTTTAGACACAGAGTCCCTAACCTGCAACAGGCCTTGGCCGAAGCCAGGACCTGCCATCCATCATCTCCTGTCATCCCCAGATAGAGGATCTGTCACTCTCGCTGAACAAAGGAGGTGCAGGGAGGTTAACTGACTTTCCTCCCACCAGAGACCCAGGAAGTAGAAGAGCAGGATTTCTAATCCGGCGTGTCTGACTCGAGCTCAAACATGCTACATTGCTTACCTCAGAAACCAAGACTTTGACCAACATGGAGGGAACTGGGGTTACTGACTGTGGGAGTGGAGAGAAAACGTAGGATAGAAGGGAAATGTCTGCTCTCTAAGGACGGTGAAGTGTGAGCCAAGGGGGAGGGACTTCTGTCCTATGGGCTCCAGGACCCTGGGAGGAACTAGTGCATGGGGAGGCCAGTTCCAGCTCAGTAAGACAACACTTCCCAACCATGGGAGCCCCTGCGCACAGGAGTGGGCGGCCTTGCCTGATGTGCCTGGCGATGTCCTGCTACAGGATCCAATTCTGGCACAGAGATGGAACGGGAGGAGAATGTGGAAAAAGAGACTCAAGAAGGCAAGGAGGTCAGGAATTTAGCTCAGTGATTAGAGTGCTTGCCTTGCAACCACAAGGCCCTGAGTTTGATCTCCAGCACAAAAAAAAAAAAAAAAAAAAAAAAAAAAAAAAAGGAAAAGAAAAAAGGCAAGGGGCTCATCCCATCTGCTGTCAAGCCATCCAGCCCTCCTGGGGCTTCTTTGGAAATGACTGAGTTGTAACAGTGAGTGGGAGCACTCAGTGTCAAGGATTGAATCAGGGGTACTCAAGAATTTATAATGGGGAGCCAGATGTGATGGTGCACACTGGTAATCCCAGCACTCTGGGAAGCGGAGGCAGGAAGATCACAAATTTGAGTCCAGCCTGGTAATCCCAGCACTCTGGGAAGCGGAGGCAGGAAGATCACAAATTTGAGTCCAGCCTGGGCAATTTAGCAATTTAGTGATATCCCGCTCAAAATTAAAAATACAAAAAGGGCTGGGAATGTTACTTAGTGCAAAATCTCTGGATTCAATCCTCTGTAATACAAAAATGATGATGAGTGGGACAGTCTTGCCCAAGGAAAAATTGTCTTACTTGAAAAGCCAATGTGTCCCTGCTGAAAAAACATGAGATTTAGGAATTAGTGTAGAACTGGAACAGACAAAGGCACACACAAAGAGATCAATGAAACAGAGCAGAGTTCCCAGAATAGATCCATAAACACACGGGCACTTAAACATAAAACAGAGGTGGCATTTTGAACGAGAGAGCAAAGGATAGAGCATTCAGTTACTGCTGTTGGGACAACAGGCTTGCCATATAAAACAGGCTAGATGCCTACTTCACACCACATGCTGAGTAAAAGACCTAACCTGGATTAAGGATCTAAATATGAACCATTAAAGGAAAATAAAAATATAAAATTTTCTTCTTA
The DNA here is from genome assembly GCA_004026905.1 of Hystrix cristata. Taxonomy (NCBI): domain Eukaryota; kingdom Metazoa; phylum Chordata; class Mammalia; order Rodentia; family Hystricidae; genus Hystrix; species Hystrix cristata. The sequence goes on along the minus strand of PVJO010006897.1, from coordinate 44,986 downwards.
TCAGAAGAAAATATAAAGCATCTTTATGACTTCGGGGGGGCTTCTCACACAAGTTGCAGGAAGTAAAAGCAAGTAAAAGAGAAGCTGACATGTTTTACTACAACAAAATTTTAAACTTCTCAATGAAGAAGACACTGATAAGAAATATTTACAACAGACATAACAAGGATTAATATCCACATATATGAATGTCTTTTACCAATTAATAAGAAAAAGATAAGTGATCCATAAAAAATTGGGCAAAGGATCTTAACAGGGATTTTGCACCTGAGGAGATTCAGATGACCATTAAACGCCTAATGAGATACCCAGCTTCTCTCACAGTTGGTGATGCTAATAAAAACAAGATATTTTCTCCCAGCAGAGTGGCAAAATTAAAGAGTGGTAAATCAACCGATGGTGAGATGCTGAGCATGTGGGAATGCAGAAATATATCATGAATAGGGGTGCAAAGTGGCATCATTACCATGGAGGGCTATTTGGCAGTGTTTATTAGCAGAAAATTGTGCATCCACAAGGGTGTTCAGGGCAGCACCTTGAACCAGAAACACCAGAACATCCATTAGCAGCAGGACGGGCAAAATGTGGGATAAACACACAATGGAATCCTATTCAGCAGAAGAAATGAGTGAGCTACACTTGTACTGGACAGATCTCTCAACAACATAAGTAATAAAAGCAAAATGCAAAGATAATTAATTGAGCAAACATAATTGACATAAGAAAACTATTCAAGCACCCCACCCCAAACTTGGGTTTGGGAAAACTCCCTCAGCATGGGGATTCGGCCTTCCTTCCCGTGTCCCTCCCTTCTCTCACCGTCTCTCTTCACCTGCTGTCTTTCACAAAGCATGCCTGTTCTGTGCTCATGGGTACTGGAGATGAGCTCAAGGCCCCAAGCTCTGTCCTTGTGGGTATGATTTCGGCCCCAATAGGACCCCTGCAGTTCTGGTCCAACATTAAGCCCTCCCCTCACACCACGTGTCACATGCTGTCTCTGTGTCTGGGTCCTGCTGACTGCACAGCCTGCTGAGAGAGGTTCCTAGAAGAGTGTGGATTAGGCAGCTTCCATCTTCCAAGTGACACAGGCCTCAGCTGAGGAGGTAGCTGTTGTGCTAAGTCTTAACCTCCCTTTCCCTCTCCTTCCTCCTCCGTCATTCCTGCTATCTTTCTCTCCTTTCTTTCCGTGCTTTGCTTTAGTGCCAGGTAAGGTGGGGGCAGAAGGTGCAGCCAAATCTCTGCGTCCAGGAGCTACAGCCTCGTGGGCTGGATAGGGGAGTCAGGTCTCAGGACACAGGCGATCACAGAGCAGGTGGCCACATCCTCCCCAAAGCCAAGTGACTGCCAAGGGTAGCAGCCATGGTCCTGTCCAGGGCTTCAGGTGGCCACAACAGGGCCCTGGAGACAGAATGGCCAAGGACAACCTAATTAGGCATGACAGTAGCCCCATGAGGCATATTAAGCTTGAAGCCAATAGGGTGGCTGGTGGAGGAGCAGCCAGAGCTGGCCCGGCCACCAACCCCCACAGGGACACTTGGCTCTGAGGCTGAGGTCCGCCTGCCTGGAGGAATGTCTGTCAGCTGGGGCTGCTAGGTGCTGCCTGGCCATGGCGACTGGTCCTGCTGCGAAGTGGCTGTGTGGGCTCAGGGCAGCAGTTCTAGGCCCATTTCTGCCTCTGATACTGCTGTGCCACCCAGAGAGAGGGGGGGTCCCCTCTTTTCCCTGGGCCTTACTTCTACTGAGAAGAGCTAACCTGTCAGCCCTTTACCACCATTTTCTGAACCTTCTGGAGCTGGAGAAATGGAGGCTCAGAGATGGTCAGTGATTTGTCTGAGGTCACACAGTTCAAAGTGGAAAATCTTAGACTTGAGTCTCTTTGACACCTAGTTCTGTTTGTGACACAACACTAATTTCTTTTTTCCTTAGAGCCTAGACCAGCATAGGGGAGAGTGGTGGTGCCTCATGTCCTGGGAGAGGAAAGACACAAAGAAAGCCAAATTCAGCCCAGTGTGGAGGTTGAAGCAGGAGGATCACAAATTTAAGGCCAGTCTGAGCAACTTAGCAAGACCCTGTCTCAAAATAAAATTTAGAAAGGGCTGGGGATGTAGCTCAGTAGTAGGACACTTGCCTAGTATGCATGAGGCTCTGGGTGTGATCCCCAGTACAAATAAAAACAAAAACAAACAATAAGCTAAATCCATGCTGCCCATTCACTATGACCGTGTGAGCACACCCCTCCTCTGGGGTGGACCAGATGATACCCAGGATCCTTCGCAGCCTTGGCATTCACGTCTGCGGCTTCCCATTCCCAAGGCCTTTCTCTAGGTAAGAGCCCTGAAGCTGTCCCTTTCCCTCTGCTTCTATGTCTGCTAACATGCCAGTTCCTTCTCCCCAGGAGGTGTGAGGGCTGTGGGCCTAAGTTTGTCAAGGGTCTAGCACAAGGCCTGGCACATGTAGATAGTCAATAAATGGGAATCATCTTCTTTTGCACACAACCCCTGAGCCAGACACTCCTTTCAGATCTGGCCCAAATTTCAGACCTCCAGGAACTTTCCTCCACTAGGACTGACAAGGCTGAGATAACAGATCCAGTCCTTTGGTACTTTCCGTTTCCTAAGCTTCCGTTTTCTCACCTCTAACATGGGGATTAAATATTAGTACCTTCCTTGTAGGTTGACGTTTAGAAATAAATGGCATATTACATAATAAGTTCTTAAAAGGCTGCTTGGTAGATGACAACAGGGGCCCCAGTCCTACCTCAGCTATTTCTCAGATTTACTCAATGCCAGGGTCAGACTTCTGACCCCCCCAGCTGGTTCTCCGGAAAACTACAGTACTGAAAACGATTCATTAAAACTCCAAGAACAGAACCATGGACAGCAACCCCAGGACAGGGCACAAAACTCTCTTCAGCACCATAGACAACGCCCTCGTCATCAGCACCAAGGACAGGAACAGAGGCTACCAGGCACCCCAAAATGCCCAGTGCCCAGGGCAAAGTGTCAAAATTATCCCCACCATGTGCTGGGGTGCCAGTGAAGCCTTCCTCTTTCCAGCTAGTTACCTGCCTCGCAATTTGTAAGACTGCAAAGGGCTACTTTCATTTCTAGGGCCATTTGCATGTCTTTGATCCCATAGGCCTGTTTTTGTGTGCGTTTCTTTTTTTTTTTCTTTTAATTTTATTTTAATGGTACATTTTAGATGTACATAGTGATAACATGCATCATTGGAAGATTTGTACCTGTATATGATATATCTTGTTGCTTCTTTTTTTCCCTTTCCCTTCTCCTCCTTCCCTCCTCCCTCCCCATTTACAAAAGCTTTGTTTGCATTTTTCCTTCCATTTCTTATTTCTCTTGTCCCTTGTGTGCGTTTCTTGACCAGTGAAGTTCCCTGCACTGGGGCAGCCCAGGAAAGTCTCTAAGGGGCATTTGTCCAGGAGACGCCCCCAGGCCGAGAGAGCTTCCCAAGCCTTCCCTTTTTTTCCTCCTGGGCCTCATTTCACACAAGTAGTGATGGCCCCAGGACAGAGTATCACAGCCAAGTGCAGCAGTAAGGGACAGGCCCGTTGCCACCTCATCTCAAGGACTGGGATCACTTCCTTGTTCTCAAAACACCGAATAAAGAGAAAAAGCATGTCTGATCCTTTACTCTGTCCCATTCCATCACTCATTCCTGAGGTCACCTTTTCTTGGCTCCTCACCTGTTAGAGCTATTCTTGCCCTGACCACTTCTCTGACATCACAGCTGCCCACGTGGTCTCAAAGCAAACATCTTGAGCTGTCTTGAGGCAGCAGAGGGGAAGATGAGTCACAACAGAAACCTCCTCTCACAAATGGGAAGAAGGCCACCTCCTCAGAGTTGTGATAAATGAGATAATATGACCAATAATGGGCCTGGCACAAATAGGGTCTCAGTGAATATCTGTTTCCCCTTCCCAATAATGAAAATATAACAGTGGCAATGATGATAACCTTCACTGTTGAGTGCCTACTATGTGCTCGGTCGATGTCTTAAAGGGTAGGCGAGGCAAAGATTCTTATACCCTTTTTTTGAAAACCGAGGCTCAAATGGGCCAAAAAGTCTGCCAAAAATTACAGCTAAGCAAGTGTCACATTCCAGGCTGCTCCCCAACCTCCAGATCGCTGACAACTACAGTCAGCCTCACCAGCCACCCTGAGTGACCAACTCAGCCTGCTCACTGTCTGCCCACAGTCAGTGCTGGAAGCCCCAGGCCCACCTGGCCAGGTTTGACAAGCTGCCAGACTCACACCTGGAAAGGGCGATGATGAAAGCAGAATCCGGATGCTTTGCCCTCCTCAGCCCCTATGAGATTCCAAGGGGCTCACCTGCAATCCCTTCCCATGCCTGCAACAGTTCCCTCCTCTCCTTCCACGGCAAGCTAGCGTTCAGCCCACCAGCAATCATCTTTCCCTCCTTTTATGAAGGGGTGAACAATATGTCACCCACATTCTCTATTCAGCCCGAACAGCCTTGTACAAAGTAGGCCCTTAATGGGTATTTCTTAAATTATTTCATTCATTCAATCGCTATTTACTGAGTGCCCAATGTGTGCCAGATATTATTTGCAGTAGTGGAACCAGAGTAGTGAGACAAAGCATACACAGTAAATGGTCACCCCAACCCTCTTTTATGACATGATTGAAGAAAAGCGAGCCTCCCTATTTTCTTGCCACCTTCTCTACTCACTGTGAGTGCCGGAAGGGCAGGTACTGTCACCGTCATGTCCCTGGAACTGTGTACAGTGCCCAAAATACGATTTATGCTCACTATGTAGGTACAGTAGAATCAGAAAGGCAGCCACCATTTATTGAGAGGTTGCTCTGTTCCTGGCACTAAATGTTTCATGCACATTAATTATCTTATGGAATTCTTCCAACAGCCCTTGTGAATATTTTGAAGTGGCTCTTGCTAGCTGTCCTGCTAGCTCTTTTCCCTTTTTGCTTGATAGAATTGCCCAGTTAGAAATAGTAACAATAACGGCTTCCCTTGCAGCTAGGGTGGACATGTGACTATATCTGGCAAAAGAAATGTAGACAAAAGTCCACTTGGTGGAGCTTCCAGGGAACCTGTAAGATAGGCAGACTCAAAGCATATAGCCTTTACCACCTTCTTCCTGCCTAGAATTCAGGGAGGGCATAAGGAGTTACAGCAGCCACTTCGTAGCCAGGAGGATGAAAGATACATGCTAACATGCTAAGGATGGCAGAGACCTGGGCTCTCAATCACTCCTTTGAACTACTGTACTGGCCCTGGTCTACCAACTTGGATTTTTTTTTTTGGTAGTTAGGATCAAACTCATGAGTACTCTACCAGTGAGCTACATTCTCAGACCTTTTTACTTTTTATTTTTTTATACTGAGACAGGGTCTCATTTAGTTGCTAAATTGCCCAGGCTGGGTTAGAACTTGTGATCTTCCTGCCTCAGCCTTCCTCAGTGCCAGGATTACAGGCATACACCACTCCTTTCTTGCCATCTACTCTAGTGTGTACCACTAGATTCTTTTTATATGAAAAAAAAAACCTCCTGGTTGTGTATACAAATGATATTTGTCTTCTGTTGTGTGCAGCCAAATGCAATTTCAAGTGATTCGGTATTACTATAACAGGTAAGGCTCAGACAGGTCTAGTGATTCTTCTCAAAGTCACAAAGTAAGTAAACAGATTTCGAATTGGCCACTAGCTCTGATGCTGAAACTTTTGCTCACTCCACTACATGCAAGCTGACATTGTTGTTTGTGGAAGTCCCTCCCAATATCCAGCACCAGCACCTGGCTTTATTTTGAAACACTTCCTGATCTCTCTGAGTTCCTCTGGTGTCTCTTCCCGGAGCCCATCTCTAGCTACATGAAGGTCCAGATCCTCCTCTCAGCTCTTCCCTGTCTCAAGTCCCAGGATTCTGCTCAGATGCTGGCCCCAGCGAGGTGCCGTCTCTTCCAGGCCCATAATTCTCCCACTGCCTGCAGCAGCGCATACAGCAGGCTCTCACTCCATCTCTGCACACGGCTCTCCTGGTCAGTCCTGCACCATGATCAGCATGGCCTTCCTCAAGAGCAGTTCTCACAGGGCCTGGCTGTCAAGTCCTCCGCGGTCTGGCTCCTGCCCACTTCCAACATCTGTTCCTGCTGTGCCCTCTGCCTCCTGCCCCTCGACTCTGACCAGCACTCGTACTGCCAGCCCCAACTCATCCTTCAGGCCATGGAGAAACCTACTCTGACCACCCTGCCTCAAGTAGATGCTCATACATGAGGTGATGTCACCCATCTCTAGCCCCTGGGTCCATTTGGGCACAACCTAGAATCTTGCTAGTTTACGGCAGGTGTATTTATGAGCTTCTTGAGGGCAGGAAACAAGATCGTCTTTTCTACCATTTTCTCCAGTGCCTGGCATGAGACCCAGTGCTTGGGCTCAATTGGGAGGTGCTGAATGAAGCTCAGACTCGCTTCCCACACCTTTCTGTCGCCCACTTTCTACTCCAGCCAAACAGAAGTACTCAAGCTTTCCTGAAGCCTCCTACTGCGGCTGACACCTAGTCTCCCCCTCTTGACTCTGCCTCCAGTCAGGGCTTGCCCGCTCTTCCTTTTCCCTTCCAGCCATCAGAACCAAGCAGGTGGCCATGCTGGACTACCAGGGGACAGTGAGGCCTTGGGACTGAGAGAGCTGCGTGTTTGCACGTGTGTGTGTATGTGTGGTCACCTACACTCTTACCCTGGATGTGGTGGCCTCCACCTGTCATTCTTGTATTTATTTCTGTCTAAGACTGAAATGCCCCAATATTCTCTCTGTAACCATACCTGTAGCAAAGGAGAAAGAAAACCACTCATCTTTACTGAGCCATTATAATGTTCCAGTAAGAGTGAAAATGACAAGAATAGTAATAGTGGCTAGTATTTGTGGAACACTTGGCATGTGCCAAGCACTGTCCTAAGCCCTTTAATCAAATAGATCCTACTATTGTTCCCATTTTACAGATGAACAAAAAGAGGCTCAGAGAGGTAGAGCCACCTGTGGAAGGTTATAGAGACTACAAATAGTCTGGAGCTCTGTTCCCTCTTATTTCAGACCTGCTGTCTGCAAGCTTGAGCTGGGCCACACCCTAGTGTCTCCAGGTGGGGAATGAGCCTCCCCCTGCACCTCATGCTGCCTCTGAGCAAAAGGCAGGGAGCCCCAGCTGGCCTGCAGGGGCACTCCTGGGAGCAGGCTGGGCTGGTCAGACTTACCCTTCTCTGCAAGGCACAGACCAGTGCTACAGCCTCTGGGGACCAGGCCAAGAAGTCGCAGGGTGGACGGAAGTCAGTGAGCCTGGGCTTGCTTCCCCACTAGGCTGAAGACTTTCCCAACAGCCGGGCCAAATTTATCTGCCAATCCCCCGAAGAGCTGGTTCCAGCGTCTGTCTGGAAATGTCAGCCCGTGTGGTTGGAGGAACGCGGGGAGAGTTTTCCTCTAAATAGCAGGAAGCATATGGGAGGCGGATGGCGCCCGCCGCCCCAACCTGCCAACTTTTGCTCAAGTGGGAGCTAAAAGGGGCCCGGAAGGGTCTGGAATTCCTACACCCTCCCAAGGAGAGGGAGCTGGAGACAGAAACAACGGCACTGAGAAGGGCAGAAAGTGGGAAGGGCAGGCAGGCAGGAGCACCCTAATGGGAGAGGAAGCTGAGGCTCGCAGAGAGAAGCACCCAGGAATTTAATGCACTGAACAGGGTCGCAGTCGCCGCTCACTGAGCACTGGCCACAAGCCAAGCCTGGGCTTGGCACTTTGTTTACATGGTTTCACCTAAACTTTGTGACCAACTCTGAGGTAGGGACTACTATTAGTTCCACAATACAGATGAGGAAACTGAGGTTCAGAGTAGTAAGAACTTTCTTAGAGGCCTTCCAGATCCTCAGTTTAGTCACACCATACTGACTTTGCTAAGCTGTGGTGCAGCAGCTGCTTGAATATTCCCACTTCTGGAGGTCACAAACACCACAGCTAGTCTGTCTGCAGAGAGCTCTTTGTAGTCAAAGGGTTCTCCTAGCCTGGGCTGGAATTTCTTTCCTGTGGTTTTCCTGTGAGTGCCAATCAGTCCCTGGCTCTCCCAGCAGAGACCCTCTGTTCCCTTCTCCAGTTAGCACACTGTAGTGCCCTGCTCTGTCCGTCACCCAGCTGCTGCAAGTGGAGCTGGGCATCTGGTGACCCGTCAGCTCTCTTGCCCACTTCTGGCCTGACCAAGGTAACCAGCGCAGCCCCTGTCACCAGCCACCTCCTGAATGCTGTGCATAGCTTGTCCAGGGCTTGGGGCCTTGCTACCATCACCTTCCCAGAGGAGCAAGCTGAGGCTACGTTGGGGGAGAGACTTGCCCCAGGTACTCAGCAGGTACGCGGGGACCTTGAAGCCCTCACCAAGTTGCTGTTCTAAGTCTCATCTGGGGATACTGACCCAGCCTTTGCTGCCATCTGGACATGGGTTCACAGAGCCCCTATGCCCACACCAGCCTCCTCCCAAGGTAAAACATGGCCCTTCCTCCCCACTTCTGGAGCACCCAACCCCCAGGTCTTATTGACCCTCTCCGATAAAGACCTTCCATGCCATCCCCAAGATGCTGCCCTGCCTGTTGTCATCTCCAACACCAGCCCAAAGCCAGGATCTTTCTAACCCCCTGCCCTGCCCTTGGCTCCTTTCTACCTTAAGAATCGAATTTAAACTGCTCTGCCCAAGAGTGGAGGCCTTGAAGCTCGAGCCTCATAGACTCTGGGCTCTGGTCTCCCTTCCAGCCCTCGTGCTCTTAGGCTGACCTCCTGACAGAGCAGGTGAGGTCTCTGCTGAGCCCAGTCCTCCCTGCCTCACCCCTCCCAGGTGCTTTTCCTGGGAGAGCCCTATTCATTCTTTAAGACAAGCTCAGAGAAACAGCGTCAACTGCTTTGGCCCTGGAGATCCCTGGGCGGTCAGTACCTCCTTCTGCTTTCTTGGGTGTCACCTGGCATCGCTGATGGAGATGCCAGAACTTTGTTTAGATAGTTTCACTTAAACTTCATGGCCAACTCTGAGATAGGGGCTGAAATGGTCGAAATGGGGGCTCCCTGGGACAGGAGCTGTCTAGTGCTTCTTTGTAGCCTGGTCCAGCTGCTGGCACAAGGCAGACACTAATCAATATCTACGGAGTGAGTATAAATGACTAAATGGGGACTGCAGAACATATGAAATATTGGCAATGACCCATAAAACATGGCTCATATGTGTCACAGTCTTGACTAGAAACAAAAAAATGCCGCTGTCAAAACAGTCACAAAACATTTGATTAATGAGAATTGAGAAGGGTGTCAAGGATGATCTAGGATGGGTTTTTCCCAGAAAAAACTGTCAAGCTCAAGTATACTGTACATAAAGTGACCAGATTTCCCTGGAAGGAGGGTGGTGGCTGAAAGGCGGCAGAGGAGTCAGGGCTGAGAGGGATGGGGACATGTCCCAAACTTGCTCTGTGTGCTCTAGGTGGTGAGGTCTCTCTGAGCCTCAGTGTCCATGTTTGTAAATGCAAAGAGAATTTGGGGAACTGGCTGAGGCAGCAGATGTGAGTCCAAGACCTAAACACTTCCTCTGCTGTGAAATTAGTGCATACTTTATTTGCACTGCCTGCAGGGTTTTGCAGACACCAGGGGCTCCCCAGTCTTGGGATCCTGGCCTGGGAGGGGCCTGCCTCTGTGGCAGGTCACTCAGAAGACAGCCCTCAGTGCTGTAGGCCTTGCCGAGACTGTGAACTTGGTCCTGTCAAGTAGCCTTCTAACTGGCAGTGGAGGAAATGGAGTGAGCACCCCATCCCTGAGGGTGTATAAGTAGTGGCTGGCACCTGAGAACAAGAATTCTGACCTAGGATGTGAAGGAATTTAGATTGCAGCATCCCTTCTCCACACAGGACCTCAAACTGACCCTTTCAGTTCGAGCACCCAGCACCAGGCAGAGAGAGCTCACTGACACTTTCTTCCTCATATCACATACCTCAAAGGTTCCCTACTGCCTTCACGGTCAAGTCCTAGCTGTTACAGTGGCATTCAAGGCACCTGTGGTCTGGGCCTGCCCCCACCACACTGTCTGGGCCTTTGACACACAGTTTCTCTTGCCTACAGTGTTCTTCCGGCACTCTGCTGCTAGCCAGTCTGGGTGTCACGTCCTCCAGGAAGCTGTCTTTGCTCCCAGGCTGACCTTTGTTCTCTCCACTCCTACGTGCACACCCCCTGGAGCACTCCCACATTCCAGGCCAATTGCCTGTGTGTCCCTTTTGTCCCTGAAAGATTGCAGAACCTCTAGGGCCATGCTTCACTTACTTTTCTCATGGCTGAGACAAAATACCTGACACCCAAAGTGAAAGGAGGAAAGGTTTATTTAGCCAACAGTTTGTAGACATTTCAGTTCATAATTGGCTGGCTCCAAGGCAGGGTGGCATGGCAGAGGGGCACCGCAGAGCACAAACAGTTCACGGCAGGCAGAAGACAGCAGAAGCAAGGAACCAGCCCTTTCTGTCCCTTATATTCTTATCCAGGGTACCCCAGGTAGCACTCACACTCATAATCCTAGCACTGCACCATGAATCAATCCCAGCATCACATCCTCTATCCCAGTGGAAATGTGTCAAACCAATCAGCGGACTAACATAGTAATCATGCACTCTAGATCCAGCCACCCCTGAAAATGCCCTGCCTATGACTGCATGAGGCTTTGGAGGAGACACTTAGACACAAGCCGTAACAGGCCATGACAGCCCCTCCTGGGACACATAAGAGGCCCCAGTCTCCTGAGCTGAACCGGAGTTTCAGAGATTCCGATGTCCTGATTGTATAAGAGTCTGGGCCTGCCTCAGGGAGCTTCTGGCAGTGGGTCTGGGCTCAGACTCCTCTCCAGTTGCTCTTTTTTTTCCTGATTATTATAAAAGTCATGCATCTTGGGAAATTCAGGTATTTATAGGAAGAGGGATGTGCTAGGTTGGGCCACGATTTGGCCCACTTTAGTTCACAGCCTACATTTGCTTTTGAGGGAGCCACACTTTCCCGCTATCCACACCCGAACCCCAGCTAGGGGGCAGTCCATAGGCCCAGGTACCACTCAGAGCACTGAACTCCCCAGAACAGAGCTGATGGAGGAGTAGGCACGCCCCACAGATTGGGCCAATCGATGCCCACGCTCTGAACTTTCAGTTCTGGGATTTACCTTTAGAGCTATGTGGGAAGAAGTCTAGTCTATGCCCCAGGACAGGCATCTTATCACCTGCACAGGAAGGCTCCATGCGAACACGGGGACTACCTCAAGGAGGCAGAGTTCAGAAACAGTGAGAGGAATCAGGTCCTGATGACACTGTCTGAGCCCCAGATGCAGTGGAGCCCATAGCGAGATACAGCTCCCAACTTTACGGTGATGAGCCAGTACACTCCAGTTTTGTTTAAGTTGGTTTAAGGTAGATTTTTTATCACTCGTGCTAGAAAAGATTTTGAGTGATACAAGCAAAAATAAAAATACAGCTCACCCATCCTTGCCATCCACAGGAACCACTGTAAATAGTTCAATGACCATCCTTCCACATTTCTCTGGGCAGGCATATGCATATATTTATATTTTTTCATAAAAATGTAAAAACATCGGTAGCTATCTACATAGATATTCTGTTCTTCCCCCAAGTCCTAACACCTGGAAAAGACTCCAGATCTAAATAGCACACGGCATATACCATATCTAGCCTCCTATTTCCCCCTCTACCACGCACCATAGACAGGTTTCCATGTCAACAGCACAGAGCTACAGCACTGTCTCTACAGCCACGGGAACGCCATTGTCTGGCTGGTCATAATTCATTTGACCATCTCTCACAGGTAGATAATTGGGTAGATTCTAATTTATCACCGTCATCAAGAGAGGTGCCATGAACTTACTTGTAAAATGCCTATGTTTGCACTTGCCGGATTACCTATGACAAGAGATTCCAGGATTTCAAGAGTTTGACTTCATGAGTATGAGTTTCTGTGCCTGAGACTCAAGATTCGGAGTTTCTGTACGTGTCTTTCCAGGTGGCTTTAGTTGTCACAAAAAGACAAACCCAGGCCACAGGTGTCTTCTCATAACAGTGTCCTGGCGAGAGTGCTCGCTGGCAGAGGTGAGCAAGAGGGTGGGAGTGGGCCAGGACTGGGCTGGGGTGGGATTCACCGGCTGCGTGCTGCGTGCGTGCAGCCGTGCTGTCCATCCTCCTGGTCTCATCTCCAATCAGAGCTGCCTTGGTGACTGAGCGGGAGATACATCTGGGCAGCCTTGGCCACGCGCCATAAGCACACAGGAGGGGCCGCCTCTGACGGCCACAGGGATAAGACCAGCATCTACCTTCAAGGCCATTCTGGTATTGTGCTAGCCTTACACAGGTCTTAAAAGTCTCATAAGCCCCACAAGCACCCTGTGATGCTATCCTAATCTTTGTTTTACAGAAGAGAAAACAGCCTCAGAGAAAGCAAGTGACTTGCCCAAGGCCACACAGCCAAGAAGTGGTAAGAATGAGATATGACCCAGATCTGCTGATTCCCAGCCCATTCCCCGTCCCATTTTCTTAGGTCAACAGTAAGAGAGCAGAACTGCTCCAGGCAGGATGGTGAGAGTCCTGACCCTCTGTCCTTCCCTAACAAGTCCTAATGTTTTCGGCAATGACTCCAAATCCTGAAAAGTATAAAGAAGAAAGCAAAGATCACCCCTGCCCCTACGCCCCAGGAGGAACACTGTGAACGGTTTTCTGAAACATTCATAGTTCTTACAAAAGTGATATCATGCTACCCATGCTGTTTTATAACCTCTTTTTTTTTTTTTAAACTCACAACACACTATGAAGTTCTCTCTGCAACAATAAATTTAGATCCACGGCCCCATTTCTAACAGCTGCAGCAGGCGCCATGTATGGTTGCAGCAAAATGGGTTTAACTAGTCCCCTGGTGATGGACAAATGGGTTGTTCCCAAATGTCCTTCTACTACCAGCAATGCTACGATGCCCACGGCTCTCCAGCAAGGCTGATCCTGCCCCCTCTAGGCCACCTCCTCAGGGACGCCATCTCGGACAGTCCCATGCCTTGCAGTGCAGGCCCCACCTGCTAATCTGTATAATGTTGTCACGCTGCTTTCCTGCCTGCACTGGCTTCTCTTCTCATTCTGTTTATTTATTTGGACAGCTGCATGGCGTCTGTCCTTCCCCAAGGCTGTGTCCTCTGTGAGGGGTGTAGACCACTAAGGACTAGTCTCAGTAGACATCCTTGGGATGCAGGAATGTTTTCATCAGCACAACAGGTTGCTCTGGTATGACGCCCTCTAGACCATGTCCCCGGCACCAGTTCAGGGATCTACAGATCGGCCTTAGAACTTGATTCCAGTCATGTGCCGCTCGGAGAATCTATACCCAGGAGCCACCCTGTCTGGGGCCTCAGCACTAAACAATGTTTGCTGCACTCACAGGACACCGGGCTCTGGGGTCTGCTACAGCAGTTCTACCACTCACTGGCTGTGTGGTCTTGGGCCAGTCATTTCCCCTGTCTGCCCCTCATCTGTACAGTGGGGCCAATGCTGCTAATGTCCAGGAGGTAATTCTGTGGTTCAAAGAAGGTAATGGTAAGGGTTGTGTTAGCCTGTAATGAGTCCTCAGGAAATGGCAGTTTGGCCGTGCATTCTGTGAGTTAGAGGTTGGTTCTGACCCTGCCTTGCCTGGATGTCCTCTTTTCTACTCAAATGAGCCTGAGTGTACCCTGGCTCCCTCCCCCGGGCTCTCCCTCGGGATGTCTCACTCCTGTCTTTTCACACTTGTCAAATGGCCAAATGCTCCTTTCTGACCCGTCGTCAGACTCCCAGACATCTCAGGGCCCCTGGCCAGAGACTCCTGCCCGGCCTCATAAGCCTTAAACACGCCAGGGGCACGGACACATCTGAGGGGAAAATGAAAGAAGGGCCTGTCTTGGGGGACATCATGGCCCGTCCTTGCACATGGGGCTTGAGGCAGCATGTCTGGCTTCTCATCCTGCTGCCCTCTCTCTTTTACCACACGCTAAGTAGCTTTACCTCTATAATCCTCACTTTCTGCCTGTAAAATGGGCAGAATAAAAGAATTCATGAAGATTCGATTAGATATAAAAGTAAACTAAGCTTAGTGAGGAGCCCGGCATCTAGTAAGTGCTCCATAAATATTAGCTCTTACTACTGTGATTTTTGTTTAGTCTTTTTAGTCTGATACATAATGCAGAGAGGAAAGTACATGGAACAGTGCTACAGTGTTGAGTGCAGTAACTTGTCACAAAGCAAAGACTTGTGTGCCCATACCAGGTCCATGGATAGAACGCCGCCTGCCCCACCCAATCCCCTCACACCTGTCCCAATCCTCATGGCCTCTTTTCTCCATGAAGTGAAACCTTTTTCAAACTTTTATGTTACTGTTACTATTGTTAATAAGTGGATAAAAATATCCAAGTGTGGCTATTCTTCTCTGACCCAGTCAGGCCACCAGGTCTTTCGACCCTGGGGACCCCTGCCTCTGCCCTGGGTATGGAGACTCCCCGAATGGTTTCCTGGCTCTGACTATTCTTTAAATAACCAGCTTGTTAGCAAAATAGCAGCAGTAACACCTCCCTCGCGCCGCCCCAGCCTCCATCTTTCCACATGATGCTGACGGCTGCTGCCCCAGCTCGTGCCAAGGAATCCCGTTCTCCGTCACTGGGCCACACACGTCTGGGGCTGCCAGCTCAGCTGCATTCCCAGTGTGTGTCCCAGGGGTGGAGGTGGGCACTGAGTGGCAGTTGTTTTCAGGAAGGATTGAGCCCTCAATCCCAGGTCCATGCCTCAGCCACCGGGAGTTTAACTGAAATGGCAATGAATGTAAAGTGTTTAGCACAATGCCAGCCACACAGCGAGTGCACAAGAAATGCCAGCTGTCACTCAGGCTACCCCTGCTACTCATGTCCTCGGGAGGCCTGGGCTTCCTTGAGCATAACAGGCCTGTTTGCAGAAGACTGAATCCCACAGATGCTCCCAGTTCTCAGACCAAGATGTCCGTATCACTGTGCGGCGACAGCGCCTCAGCCAAAGGCAACAGCTGTCTGCGGCTGCTATGACAGACGGGGGCTGGGGTGGGGAGAGGGGTGGGGAGCCCGCTAATTAATGGGACCCTTTTCATGGTTATTAATAATAAGGGTTGCACCACATGAACGTGAGGCTCCTTGTTCTCAAAGAAACATTTCTACATACATTATTGGCAGCGAACTTCGCAGTTTTTTATTATCCTTGACATTTGCATATTATACATATTTACGAGTCTCTTCCCTTCTCATAACCATCCCATCAGGGAAGCTGGGCAGCTGTCAGCAGATGAGAGAATGGGGACTAGAGGGGATGGTCGCTGTGCTGAAAGCCTGGGCCCACAGAAGCCTTTTGGGGTCAGCAGGGAACCCAGCTCGCCAAAAAGCTGTGAGCTCATGGGTCCTGCTGGCAACTGGGTGGAGGGAGCGAGGGCCTTTCCCTTGTTTTCGCCCTCCTTCCTTTCTTCTGCAACTTGCACTGTATACAGCTGCAGCTGTCTGGGGTGGGCGGAGCAGTGTTTCTCACCCATGGGGAGCTGAGGCCAGATGAGGCAGATCTCAGCAATGGTCCCCTGTAGCACTGAGTGGTGGCTGGGTGGCTCGTGCCAGCCCTGGTCTCGCTGAGCCTGTTTCCTGACCTGGGAACTAGCCTCATCATGCCAGCGGGGTCTCGGGAGGTGGGTGGCGAGGATGCAGCATGAGGACACAGGGTATGTCAGGCACTGGGGTTGACATGAAGCAGGGTTGCAGAGGCTGTTCCTGTGTGTGGGAAGGATGGTGGGGCTAGTGTGGGTAGAACAGGCTTCGGCCTCTGATGGATACCAGAGAAGAGGCCAGGCCCAGCACCTCATCCCGGCGAGGATTCACAAGGTAGGAGCCGGAGGAGAAGGCATGTCATCTTGGGGAGCCCCAAGACTCCATGGCCTTCGGCGTGGCTCCCCGCTCCCCTTCCCTTTCTGAGATGATGCTCGGCACCTGGCCCAGCCTCCTGATTGTGGCAAGAGCTGGCCTTTGAGGTACACAGAGCTAGACTTCTGTTCCTCCCTAGTGGCTTTCCCACTCTGAAGCTGTTTCCTGTAAAATGGGTGTGACCACCATGTCCACCTCCTGGGTTGTCAGGAGGACAGGATACAACAAGCCAGTTAAACCACAAATGGTGCCCAGACATAGAAAATCTCTCATGGAGGTCCCTTTGCCAGCATGTGGGCGCCAGCGGGAGGGAAGGCTGGGCATTTCCCAACTGAGCTAAGTGTGGGTGGTGGGTGAGGTGCCGGGCCTGCGGCTGCAGTTACTTACCAACCAGGGAGCTGTGTGCACAGGAGAAACAGGAATCAGTCGGGACACAGCCAGCATCACCTCAGGAGCAGGCGCTGGACCGAGGGCTGGCACACACATCCCTCCAGGCACTCGATCAGAGATGCTGGCAGGAAGCAGCATGGGACAGTGGCCCTGCCAGGCCCTGGTCACACACAGGGAGTCCACGGGCACCCGGCAGAGGGGGAGACAGTGGTGCCTGCAGGAATGGGGAAGGAACACTCATTAGGTGATAAGCTCTCCACCTTGAGACCCTCAGATCTGGCCTGGGGACACCAGGGAGGAGGACAACATGGAACAGTCGTCATAGAAACCCGAGTGTTTGTACAACACTACATTTTCCCAAGCACTCTGGCATCCCAGCTCATGTGGGCCCCCACATTGTTTTTTAGAGGCATATTTGCATGTCATACATATTTACGATGCCTTTCCCACCACCCACAGAATACCCACAGCAGCCAGGAAGCTGGGGTTCCACAGACTCAAATCCTTTCTTGTCTTGATTCTCCCTTTTTTCCCTGGAATGAAGGAAGTCAGGAAAGAGGCTGAAGCCATACAGTTCTGAGTTCAAATCTGTGATACTGGGTGATATTTGGCAGACAGCTTCCTATTTCTGAGCCTGTTTCCCCACTTGTCAAATGGGAATAAGTGAACCTCTCCTGAGGGCTCTGTGAGGATTCAGAAGCCAACGCAGGCAGAATGCCCCACATGAGGGACATAATGACCCTTACAGAAGCACCTCCCATGTTCCCTTCACCGCACGGCCCCACCACACCTCCCACCTGACACGTACTGTGGGAGAGCAGAGGGAGCCAGGTGTCCCTCTCTGCCCACATCTCCAGAACAGGTGTCACTGCTCCGGCTCGGCGCCTTTAACTCAGCAGGAACCAGAACCTCCTGGGAGAAGGAGAAGGGCCTCCCCCGACACTCCTCACAAGAGCCTCCTGGCTGCCTTTGAGGGTTCGGAGAACAACCTCCATCATACAGGTCAAGAGCTGAGACACGGAGGAAACTGAGCTGGCACTGCTTAGGCTTCTCGGCTCCGGGCCAGAGGGGAAGGGCAGGGCAGGGGACCGTGGGGAGGGCTCGCCTTCCTCATCTGGTCACTCTAGGGCCCCAGCAGCCTCCCATGCTCCTCCGAGGAGGGGCTGCTCGGCACCCACACCTCCCACATCCCAGCACCTGCTCCTAGAGAAGCCGGAGCCTCTGGGGCTTCTGCTCATTTCCTTCTCACAGCAGCCCTACTCTTGAAAGAAGGAAACTGCGGCACACAGAGCTGCAGTGACTGCACCCCGAGGAGGAAGCAGGGCACGGCCTCAAACCCCGGCATCTGATCCACGAGGATGCTGCCCACCTTCCCCAGTGAGAACAGCCCCAACCAAGAAAAACAGGCAAAGCATCGGAATGTTTAAAGGGCAGGAAAAGAAAATAACAAAGTCCAAAACATTCTGAATTAGAGGACCACATTCTTAAAGATGCATAAAAGATTTCAAGATGTACCATAAGGCATGAAAATTGCCAGTGCATGAAAAACTAGTGCTCAGGAAGATGCGATTCCAACCAAACTGTCACTGTGAGCCAAATTTACCCAGATTCAGAGCTGAGGGAGGCGGTGACAGCAGGAGGGGGCATCCTGTGTGAGCATGTGGCACAATAGGACAGCGGGTGGAGTCCTGACCTGGGAGCTTCAAAACCTCTTCGGACTCCGAAGACAGCCTTGGAGTCCCGGCTCTTGCCTGCTGAGGCCCTGGAGCCTCCCCCTTCATTATGGCAGGCTGTCCCTGCTGGCTGGGAGGCTGTTCAAGAGTCTGCAACTTCCAATAGGGATGGACTTCGAGAGCATTCTGCTCTGACAGAAGCCGGGCCAAAGAGAGCATATTGCATGATTCCATTTATATGAAATATCCAGAACAGGCAACTTTGTAGAGATAGAAAGTAAGGTTGTGGCTGCCTAGGGCTGCCCGATGGGGTGACTGGGTAGGAGACTGGGCTAAGGGTTGTGGGGGTTTCTCTTTGGGGTAATGAAAATGTTATAAAATGGATTGTGGTGATGGACACACAATTCTGTAAACATGCTAGAAGCAAGGGAACTGGGCACTTCAAACGGGTAAGTGTATGGTATGTGAATTATATTTTAACAAAGCTGTTAAGACAACCTGATACTTAAAAACCAACAAAAAAGATTCTGTAACTTCCCGGTGTGCAGCCATCTGGGAGCCTGTGTTCCCCTGGGGTTCTTCTGCAGCCTGGGGAACCAGGGAATATTCTCCCAAGAAGGCCAGTCCCACATTCCTCTACCCCGGGAGTCTTGGTACCTCACATTTCTCTACTCCAGGAATCCCTCTGGGACCCCCGGCGAAATGGGTCTCCCATTACTGGCTCCTGGGGTTCCCTGGGTTTTTCCCTCCCGCTCCACATCATTCTGATGTGAGACAACCACTGGCCGAGCTACTTCCTCCACCAGACTGGGACCTCTGTGGGGGAAGGAACCATCTTCAGCTTGTCTGTTGCTGTCAGTCCTCAGCAGAGCCTGGTATACAGTGCTTGGCACTTCCTCCAGAAATGTTTGCTGACTGAATGGATGAAACAGAATTCCAAAACCTAGGCACACTTGGATTCAGGTCTGGCTCCACTCCCTTCAGGCTGTATGACCTTGGGTGAGTCAGGTAACTGGCGCGTGTCTCAGTATCCACCTCAGAGGGTAGCCAGGGATGAAAAGAATAGTGAATGTAGGAAGTTCTCTCCACAGCCATCCCTGCCTCAGTTCTTCCACAGTTGTCCACGCCTCAGTCCATGGAACCCTGCCCTTCCAGCCACTCCTGCCCAAGCCCTGGAGTCACCCTTGATGCCTCTCTTCACATCACCTCCCACATCCAGGCTATCAACACCTCCACTGGATCCACCTTCACAATAGGTCAGGAAGCTGATGCAGTACCTGTACTGCTGCCACTGCTGTTCACTGAGTAACTGTCATCTCTTGACTGGGTCATTCATGTCTATTCTGGGCTCCTACTTCCACCCTTGTTCCAGCAAGAAATCTGAGGAGTCAGGTTAGAACTCCTGTCAGATCTGGCCCTTCTCAACTCTTAAACTCTCCAGTGCCTCACTCTACTTCAGATAGAAGCTGACAGCTAGACAGACCCACAGGTGGCCCTCCCTGTACCACCTCCTATTCCTTCCTTCCTCTCCACTGGCTCCTTTGTCCCAGTGACATGGGCCTCGTGCTGTCCGTCTCTAGGGGCCTGCCGTGGGCTGTCCCCCTGCTCTTCCTCCGCCTGGCAGTCAGGCCAATGTCTGTGAGCAGGGCCTACTTGCTTCCTTCTTCAGAATTTTTGCTGACAACGACCCCATCAGTGATGGGCAGCCTGACACCATGGTGAGGACTCCAGGTCAAAATCCTGGCTCTGCCAGTTAGTAGCTGAATGCTCTGGGGCAAAATTTTTGGGGTGGTGCTAGGGATTGAACTCAGGGCCTTGAATTCGCTAGGTGAATGCTCCACCACTGAGCTAAATTCCCAGCCCCAGCCCGGGGTAAATTTCTAACTTCTCTGTGACTCAGTGGCTCCTCTCTAAAACAGGGCCAGGTCCAGCCCCTGCCCCACACAGCTGTCACCGGGGCTGAGACCCACCTTCCTTCTCCTCAGCACCCCCAGCATCCGTCCCGCCCACCTGCTTACTGTTCTTGGCACTATCTCCGTCCCACAGGACAAGTCACCCAGGAATTCAGCCCGCTCGTCACCTGGCCCTCCCTCCACAGTGTCGGCCTGGGCAGAGTCTGGCCTGCTCAGCTATCGCTGCACACTGTGCCTGGCATGCAGAGGTGCCCAGTGAAGGTGTCGTTTAGCAAATATTTTCAATGCTGAATAGATATTGACTGGCCAGTTGTCACGAGCTCTGGGTTTCCCCTTCCCTGTCACACACATGGCATTTCTCTCTTCAGCCTAGTTCACACTCCAGAGCTCCAAGTTGCTGCCAGCAGCTCCACTGGCCTCTTGGTGGGCGTCTCAGACTCCGTAGCCACGGTCCAGTGTGCGGCTTCCCCAGAGACCCTGCCCTCTCCCATCATCCCAGCAACCAAGCAGCCAGGGGGTTCCTGTGCCCCCCTCTCCTTCTCATTCTCCCAGATGTGAAACCCACAGCCTGTCTTCTTTGTAAGACCTCTTACCCATTTCTCAAATTCTTTTTTTACTCCCACAGCTGCCCCCGTCTGGGCCCCCACTGTACCGGCCTCCTTACTCGGGCCCTGCTTCTTCCCTCTCTCTATCTTCTGTGCAGCAAGGGATCTTTTCAAAACACAAGTGGAGCAGGCAGAAGCCTCCCTCTGCAACCTTGAAAATCAAAATCCTCCTTGGCTCAAAACTCACACCGAGCAGGCCTTTCAAAAGACTTCACCTCAGGGCTCCTCCCGATCCTGACCATTCCATCCCCAGATAAAAGGATGTTTGTTGTCCAAAAATTCAATTTACAAAATGGATTTACACAGAACCTTTTACCTCAATAAATATTTGTGGAGTTGAATTGAAATGGAGAAAGCATTTTCAAAATACCATTTACAGTTCTCTCTTCTCCGGGGGCTCTCTGACCCTCCTGGTGTCCACCACAGGACCATGACTCCTCTCTCACCTCTGCCTTGTTTTGTGGCCCCATGACACTTCCTCTGTCCCTCTCACCGAACGTCTCCCCAGAAAGTGATCCACTGACCTCTGTGACTTCAGTCCCTTCCCACACTAACCCGTTTCCCGGGTAGCCTGGCCTCGGCCCAAACTTGAAGCTTATCTCCCAGTGCCTCCTGGCCCTTCCCTCAGAGCCCTTCACAGCCATGTCCTCCAGGGACCGCATCACCTTCTCCCCTAAATCTACTCCTTTCTGATGACACCATGATCCACCTGAGTCCCCAAGACAGAAATGTGGGCATCACCCAGGACCCCTCCTTGGCCTGCTCCCTCCGCAAGTCTTGGAACAGATGTCTCTCAAACACCCTGCTTCTCTCCAGCCCCACCTCGAGCTCAGGTCAGCCCCGTCGAGGCATCTGAACGCAAGCACTGGCCCACCCCCATGTATCTGCTCACCCCTTGACTCTCCATCTATCCATACCACCTGCCCCCTTCAGTTACTCATCACCCACCCACCAAGCTGCCACCCATAATCTACCAAGGATTCCAAGGCTCCAAGCCACACATCAGACATTATGACCTTAAAATGACTTAGACCGTGCCCTTGGCCTCAAGATACTCATGCCAGAGCTGGGTTGTGACAGGTGAGCAGAGTCTGTGAGGCTGGAGGAGAGTGGGACAGCATATGGTAGAGGGGTACACAAGGGCACAGACATAGTAAGGAGCCTGACCAGACTGGCGGGGGGTGATAGAAGACCGGCTGGAAGCCCCCGCAGAGGCTGGCTTTGCAGTGCCTTGTAGGACCAAGGAAGGAGTTTGGACTATGGTAAGCATGGACTCGAGCCAGACAGCCTAGGGTCACACTTCCGCTCCACCACCTGCTAGCTGAGTGTCTTGGACAAAGGACTTCAGTGTTGCCTGTCTGTAAAGTAGAAATAACAATACAGTGTGCTCATTACAAAGGGCTGCTGTGAAGACTGCATGTGCCCTGACACTCACAGCTCAGTCCAGTGCCTGGCGTGGTCGTGCCCCTCCCTTATCTGTGGGTGATGCATTTCTGACACTGCCAACAGCAATGAACTCTGCATATACATGCTCTTTCCTATACATATTCATCAATGTTAAAGCTTAATTTACAAACTGGGCAAAGTAAGAGATTCATAACAATAACTACTAATAAAGTAGAATTTTGACGATATGTTGTAATAAAAGTTATGTAAATGTTCTCTCTCTCTCGAAATATCTTAGTGTACTGGAGATCTTAGCAACCTCAGCCTAAACTTTTTTTCTTTCCTTATTAAGTCAAGAGCTTCTACCTTTTTACTTTGAGGAAGTGAGGAAGTACCTATTGGCTTCTTTTAGGCGTATTTTAATTACCAACACCAAAATTCTTGCACTTTGGGGCCATTATTAAGTTGAATGAGGCATCTGAACACAAGCACTGGCCCACCCACCAACCATGTATCTGCTCCATCAGAGGGTCCCCTGATAGTTGATCTAATACCTGAGCAGGCTGCTATATGACTAACAGGCAGGTAGCATATACAGTGTGGACACGCTAGACAAAGATGATCACATCCTGGGTAGGACAACAAGGTTTCATCATGCTGCTTGGAACAGTGCACAATTTAAAATGTATGAATTGTTTATTTCTGGAATTTTCCATTTAATATTTTCAGACCATTGTTCACTGTGAGTAAATGAAACTGTGGGAAAAGAAACCTTGAAAAAGGGGAGACTATATGCAGAGAATGCTCAATGACTCTAACTACTATATAATATTATTAATAGCCTCATGGCCAGCAGACAATGGAGTTTTTTCACCTGGAGGAGGCATATACTAGGGTCCACTGCAAAAACTTAGCAGCTGGTTACTCTAGAGCAAATGCTTCTGCCTGGGGCTCAGGGGGCTGGCCACTCCACAGCCCTCAGGCTCTGGCTGCCCCAGGACCACTGCACCTGACCCTCACCTGTTCACTGCCTGGGGCCAGTCCCACTGGTGAGCTTCCAGGACTGAGGCTTGGAAGGCTGCCCCTTGAGAGCTTCTTACAGGAGTCTTTCCCATCTCTAGCAGCTCTGGAACAATGTCCTGCAAATAGTCATGATGGGTCCTTCCACACAGCACTAGACCAGAAGCCCATGTGTTTTCCTCTAACCCTCACAGCTCTGTGCAGGCTGTCCAGCCACCCGTGCTGCAGATGAAGACATCGAGCTTCTGCAGGGAAATGAAGCTACTCTGCCTCAGGGTGCACAACCAGCTCAGATTCAGAGCCCCAGTGCTCTCCCTGAATCTCAGACATGCATCTTCAGAGTACTAAGGTGTGCTGTGCAGTACAGCTTTGTCCTAACTCACAGAACACTTCAGCCTTTTGTTAGGAAGATCTCTACCACGAGCCACTGGCTCCCTGCGTTCATACACAGAATAACAGCACCCTTAAGTCAGTTGTCTCTTCACAGCCCAAGCTTATTCAAGAAATAGTTGGCAAACTTCTACTCTAAGTAGATGTGGACAAGTGTGGGCATACTCATCCCTGTCCTCACAGACCACAGAGCGTGGGGCCAGGAGGGGATGCATCCTACACCAGGTTCATGACAGAGCAGACGGGTACTAAAACAAGGCATATATGAGGTCTGGGGAGTCACGAGGGTGACTGGGGCCGGGGCGGAGTGTGGGAAGGCTGCATGGAGGGACGCTGACACTGTGGTATCGCATTTTACAGTTTGCACCTTTGCCTCTACTGTCTCAAAGGTGCCTCATCACAGCCCTGGGGGAGGCTGGACCCGGATTGGTTTCTGGCTTGCTGTATATGGGATTCATATCAGCACACACTTCTGCAATGAGCAGTGAGCGTGGGCCATGGCTCCTAATCCACTGCTCCCCTGAATCTTCCCTTCCTAGGAAAGTTCATGAAAGATCCAGCCATCTGGCACCTACATTTTTCAGTTGAAGATCTGGAAATAAGATTTTCTGAAATCCCCCAGTGGGCCAGGCTTGTAAATCCCTAAACTGTCCAGCATGTCTCATGGGACGTGGTGGCCCCTTCACCAGCCATCAGGCCTCCTCTGGGCCTGCTGATTTGTAGAGGCTGTGGAAGAACTTCATTTTCATGACATTTCCCTGTCATCCTTTTATTTCCATTCTGTACTCTCAGGGCCTGCCACAGTGGCCCACTCTCACCTGCCCTACTTTTCCATTCCGTGCTGTTTTTAAGGTGCACTTTGTTGGCCCACTTCGTCCACTTTGGCAGGCAATTCTCCACACTCCCTGGAGGTGTTCCTGTCTGGGAGTTCAGGTCTCGGAGCCCAAGCAGTTCCACCCTTCCAGCCACTTGTGCCCAGTCCAAGAAGCCTGCAGCCACCCCTCCTCCCTTGTTCTAAGCTTTATCCAATTCTCACGGTGCTTTGGAGCAAAAGGCAGGGAACACTGTGCACTGCAAACAAACACTTCTTGAGCCCCTGTGCTGTGCACAGCCCCAAACTGGGCCAAGCTGAGGACAAGATGAGTCAGTCTGTGTCCCCGGAACACCCACTCCGATGGGAGTGGCAGATATAGTCAGTCTGTGTCCCCGGAACACCCACTCCGATGGGAGTGGCAGTCCAGAGTGAAGGAAGCCCAGGGCCACGGAAGCCTGACCCAGCCTGGGGAAATTACAGAGACATCAAAAAGGAGGGGGCTCTGGCTGGGCCTGGGAGGATGTGCAGAGGCCACCAGATGGGCAAAGTGAGGAAGGGCACCAGAGGCAGAAGGAACAGTTCACAGACGCTGGGAACAGGGACAAGGACACCATGTTGGGGAGCTTAGAGGAAATCTGCACAAGTAAGGAGCTAGTCTATGCGCTCTGGAGAAGGGAGGGATCAGGGGGACAGGGCCGGAAACACAGGTGGGTGCTGCATCTATCAAAAGTCCTGCAGTACCAGTCCAGAGAGTGTGGCCATTTCTCTGGGGGCCATGGGGAGCCCAGAAGCTGGGCCAAGATTATGTGGATGACCAATCACCCACCAGCTACATGAGGAGCCTGGGGGTGGGTGTTATGGTCCAGGAGAAAGCTGACAGTGGTCTACCTAGGGTAGGAACACTGAGGCTTGGAATAGTAGAAAGATTCAGGAGACATTGGAACTATAGACGTCAATCGGGTCAGGTGTGCTGCTGCCAGTCTGTGATCCCAGCTACTAGAGAGGATAAGGTAGGAGGAGGTTGGCCCTGGCAACTTAGCTTCACTCTGCCTCAAAATAAAAATGTCTGGGCATGGTGGCACATGCTTGTAATTCCAGCACTCTGGGGAGATGAGGCAGGAGAATTGCAAGTTCAAGTCCAGCCTGCACAATCTGTGATTTAGTGAGGCTATGTTCCAGAAGTAAAAAGGGCTGTGGATGTAGTTCAGTGAGAAGGCCCTGGGTTCAGCCCACAGTACCATGAGACAGTGGGGGTGGGGGTGGGGGAGGAAAGAAGGAAAAGAAAAAAAAACAAAGGAAAATCTAAAAAGAAAAAAAAAATCAGGGATTGGGGATTTAGCTCAAGTGGTAGAACACTTGCCTGGCAAGCACAAGGCCCCGAGTTCAATCCCCAGCACCAAAAAAAAAAAAAAAAAAAAAAAATCAGAATTGGCCTGAGGAAGAGGGAAAAGTCAAGGACAACTTGTAGGTTTCTGCCCTGATCAGAATACCAAGTTTTGGATATTACAGGGGTCGATAAACTTTTTCTTTAGGGGCCAGTGGTAAATTTTTAGGCTTGCAGGCCATATGGCACTCCAAGGCAGCCACAGACAATACATAAATGAATAAGCATATTCCAACAAAATCTCTTATTTACTATTTATTACAAAGACA
This sequence comes from Hystrix cristata, assembly GCA_004026905.1. Classification (NCBI taxonomy): domain Eukaryota; kingdom Metazoa; phylum Chordata; class Mammalia; order Rodentia; family Hystricidae; genus Hystrix; species Hystrix cristata. The sequence goes on along the minus strand of PVJO010006897.1, from coordinate 19,157 downwards.
GGCTACTATGGGCCATAGTTTGGTGACTCTTGAACTACAAATATCATTATCTCAAGCTAGCTTTAACAATAAAGAGAATTGATTGATCTATATACTTTTAAAAGTTTGAAAACGTGGTGGACTTCAGGCACAGTTCAGTCAGGGTTCTAGCTTCTCAGTAATTCTTCTCCATGTATCAGTTACAACCTAAGGCTGGCTTCTCTCATGCATACAGAATGGCTGCTCCAGACAAAGCAGCCATCAGAGGCATGACAAAGGTCTGCTGCTCCCATCCAAGTCCTAGGAGTCAATCTAACTGGACTGCTTCACCTCACACATTCATCCAGGAGCCAATCATTGAGCCTGGAGGATGGAACCCACTAACTAGCCTGGCCTGAATCGTGAGCTCTATTCCTTAATTGCTTTACAGCATGGGCTATGTCTTCTGTCTGAGAAGAAGGGATAGTCAGTTTCCCCAGAACCACTTGCCTTCCCAACAAAAATCAAGGTCTGGTGGGATGGGAAAAAGGTTTTGCAAGAGAAATGAAGACAAACATACTCCCTCACTAATCCTTGTATGTGCATATTCATAACAGCATTATGCATAATAACCCCAAACGGAAAACAATCCAAATGCCCACTAACCAGAGTACAGATACTATAAGGTGCTATATCTATAAAACAGAACATTACTACATAGCACTAAAAAGGAATGAAGGACTGGTATGTGCAACAGTACACATGAACATCAAAATCATTATGCTGAGCTGAAGAAGTTAGATACGAAGACTACATATTCTTGTGTATTTCCATTTATGTACCCTTTCTAGAAAAGGCAAAACTACAGAGATAGAAAGTCAATCACTGATTACCCAGGATTGACTACAATGGACAAAGAAAGGTTCTGGATTACAGTGTTGGTTGCACACTGTATAAATTTATTCTTACTCATCAAAATGAATATTTAAAATAGGTGAATTATATAGTGTGCAAACTACACTTCAGTAAAGCTGCCTGGTGCGGAGATGCTGGGCACAGCTGCTAGGGGTCTACTCCAAGCCCTGCAGTCATGCACAGTCATGCAGTGGCAGCGCGGGCCTATGGGCCAACACAGAGGTCACTCTGGACAGACTGAGCTTCTGGGTGCTTCTGGGACACCGGAATTCGGTTCAGAGAAAGGCCAGGGGCAGAGCTGGGAGCTGGGGCTGGTGACTGTTCATAAGCACTCAGAAGCTGTACACTTGATGAGTCCCCTGGGCAGAGTGTAACCTGAGAAGAGAGACTGACCAGGTCAGAACTCTGTCCTTCCCAGATACTGCTGGCCTCCAGTTCCATTTTCCACAGTTGTCAAGGGTCAGTGGGGGGAGGAGAGCAGGCTATTGAGGCAGCTGACCTGGATACCAAACCCACTTCTGCTACACTTGCTGGGTGACCTTAGGTGGGCCACTCGACTTCTCTGGGTTAGTCTGAGGGAGAAGTCAGGCTGTGAGGGACTGTGCCCCTCCCCCATAACTGCAAAGGGGAGACCCAGCCAGAAGCACATGTCCATCCCTGCCATCTGCTATGGGAGGCACTTGGGAATCACCACTGTGTGTAGAAACTTGTGCTGCTGCTTACCAGAACAGGTGCATATCACCGCCTGATCGTTCTTCACTTGCTGGCCCTCATGTCATTAGCTTCTCTGCAGAGAAATGTCAGGCGAGCACTGCCAGGCCCATTTTACAGACCAGGAGAGTGAGGCACGTGTCTTTATGAAGCACCCACATGTCTAGACATCCAGGGGAACTGATTTCTGTTGGGTACAGAGATGCCCTCAGGGCTGAGAGGACAGATGAGGTAGCAGGAGGCCATAATGCCCCACCCACGAGACTGCCCTCACCTCCTGTCCCCATGGCACCTCCTCCACAGACATACCTGGGAAAACAAAGCAGCCACCCAGGACCCACAGGCTGAAAATGTGACAACTGGGAGACAGGAACCCCATGGGCAGGAGGGGCTGGTCCAGCACAGCTGTGCCCTATGGGACTGCCCCTCCAAGGGGCTTGGATGGGGAGGAAGATGGCCCACCTCCTGGGGATGTGCTCCCCTAAAAACACCTGGGGGAATTTAGTTTCTTAGTAAATAGCTATTATTTATTGATGTGGTGATCGTGTTCTTTATCATTCAAACCAGAATCCTTAATGAGATTGAAAAAGAGTTGGCCCTAGTTTGTCCAATTGATTAACAGTCCATCACTGCAGAACTATCTTGGGCAAATCATGTCCTGTGGTCATAGAATTTAACGAACACCTACTATGTGCCAGGATGAATGCTGGATACCTTATATTTGTCATCCCTTGTGTTCTCATAATGACCCATGACAAAGTACTGCAGCCACCCTGGTCTATTTCTTGTCCGTCTGTCATGCCAGGCTGCTTCGAGGCCTTTACACATATTGTGCTCTTGGCTTGGAGGCCCTTTCCTATTAATGGCTAGCTCTTTACTTCACTCAGGTCTCTGCTCTAATACACCCTCTTCTGAAACAGTACATCTACCCAATTGGTTTCCATCGTAAGACTTCACTACTTGACATTATTTATTTGCTTAGCATCTTTTCCCCCATCTAGAAAGTTAGTGCCAAGAGAGCAAGGAATTTGCCCATTTCATTCACAGCTGGTCCAGCATTCAAAAGGGTGGACATAATTCATATTAAATGTTTAATAAATATTGTTGGATGAATGAATGAAGAGTAACAATTGTGTGGCAGGCATTGCTAACTGTCCCCCATGATCTCTCCTCTTTCTTCGGTAATTTAACTACTAAATTTTAGGTAGGCATTCAACCATCTAGAATAGCCTTTGCCTCCTCTGCAGCTAGGTGTGGCCATATGACCGTCATCTTGGTAGAAGGATATAAATAGAAGTCACATATGCAATTTCTAGGAAAGCCGACTTCAGAGGTCACATGTACAACTTCTGCTGACTCAAACGGGGGCATGATGGCTGCAGCTGGAGTAGTCATCTTGAATCACAAGGTTAAGCTCCACTACATGGAAGACACAGTGACAAGACAGCAGGACTCTGGTTCCTGGAGATTGTGGAACCCCCAGTTATGGATCAACTCCTCACCCAGACTCATCTGTGGGAGAGAAATAAATTTCTACCCTGCTGAAGCCATGGTAATTTTCGAGCTTACTGTCTCTCAGAAGCCACAGTCCCCAGACAAACATTTTTACATACCACATTGTTTCTCTGGGGTGAGAAACTGAAAGTATAAATAAGGACTAAAATGCATAGTACATATTGAGGAAATGGGAAGAAATTGTTTAAGGGGGAAGGGAACGAGGGAGGTTGGATGGGGGAAAGGAGAGAGGGACAAGAGGAGAAAAAAGAGAATAGAAGAGAAAAATGGAAACAAAGCTTTTGTAAATAAGGAGGAGAAGAGGGGTTGAAGGAAGAGGAGGAGAATAGGAAAAAAAGTAGAAACAAGATATATTATATACAGGTACAAATTCCTTACGACGAATATTATCGTTCTGTATTTCTAAAATATACCACTAAAATTTTTTAAAAATACAAATTAAAAAAAAAAAAGAGCCACAGTCCTACAGCTTTTCCAGGAAAGTGCGAAGATTCACACCCAGGCCATCAAGTCTGTTCCAACAGAAGCGATGTCTGCTTCATTTTCCACAGCGCCACAGGGCCAGCGCAGGGCCTGGCTAAATACCAGCTAAATACATGACAAACAGGGGACTACTGAGCCTCTTGGCCAATGCCCTTGCTCAGCAGCCTCCCTGGTCTGGCCACATCTGCTCCTTGCCCCCGCCATGGCCCCTTCCGCACACTTGAGAATCCATCCCTCCTCCCTGACACCAGAGCCTTGCTTCCTATCTGACAACGCTCTTGACCTTGGTCCACCCCACAGACATGGGGTCAGGCCCCTGCTGTGCCCCTCTGATCTGAGATCCTGCCCAGGAGAAGTACAAGTCCTGTATGGATCCATCTTTTTGCTAGACAGGACCCTCTGAGGACAGGGACAGGGCCAGCCCAGGACTGGCAGGGGCAAGGCAGTGAACAAGTGACTCGGCATGTTCTCTCACATCTCCCCGCTGTGCTGCCTCAGTTTCCACCATGGGAATCTCTGGTACCGAAGCCCCTGTTGGAAGAAATTCTTCTCCCTCACCTACTGTAATCAACTCTGACTTCAGCCTGGATTCATTTCGTGGGGAACAGACTACAAGGTCAGCATATGAATGAGTTTCAAGAGTAGAGAGGTATGCAGGGACTGAGGCTGGAGAGGGCAGGAGTTGGAGTCAAGGGGCAGAATAAGTGGGTCCTAAAACCCGTGAGCTACAGAAGGAAAACCAAGAAAGGAAATCAAAGGGCTTGTACAAGATGTAGCATTCAAAGCCCTTGACAACCCAGATAAACCACCTCCTCGGAGCAGATCATCTGCTAGCTCATCCCACTCCACACGCCAGGCACAACCTGTTTTTCCTGCCTGCACCTCTCTGTGCTTTGCTTCCCCATCCGCACTGCTGTCTACCCACCTCAGCTGGATAACATCCTCCTCACCCTTCAGAGCCTGATCAGGAGGCCTCCCTCATGGCTCTTCTATGGGCCCAGCACCTTGCTCAGGCTTCTGGTGCTGTCCCTGCAAGGGCCTGAGCTCCTTGGAAAGAGAGCAGGCCCAGCTCATCAGTACCATCAGCCTCAGGGCTGCAGGGCACTTCCTCACTAAACCTCTCCAGGCAGCCACGCCAGCCTCCAGACACTGACAGGCATAGTGTGCCCACTACCCTGGACTGTGCCCCTAGATATCTGGGTCCTGGTGGTCTAGGCAGGGCCAGGAATCTGCATGTCAAGAGAAGCATGCTTGTAATCCCAGCACTCAGAAGGCTGAAGCAGGAGGATCATCGTGAGTTTGAGGCCAGCCAGGGCTACATAGTGAGACCCTATCTCAAAAAAGAGAGAGAGAGAGAGAGGGAAAGAAAGAAAGAAATAAGAGATTGATTCCAGGGCATGTTAAGTGTCAAGGTCCTCTGGCCAGGCAGGTGAGGAGCACGTGTCCACTGGAATTAACAAAACATAACTAATAGGGCCAGAAGGTGCTGCCCCTGCTGTCCTGAAGAAAAGCTCCCGTGAAGGGCTGGTGGGGGGACTCTGCTTACTCACTCACAGCACACTAGCTGTGCAGCCACTAACAAGTGACACCAATAAGAGCTGGCACTTGCTGCACACTCACTGACACAGTGCTCTGGGCTTGTACCATATGAGCTGGGCTTCAAAACAACAAACACCTCCTTCTCCCATTTCACAGATGAAGAACCTGAGGCTTAGAGAGGAGCGACCTGCCCAGGTCTCACAGATGGTAAGTGGCAAAGCTGGTATTCGAACCCAGGTTGGCTAAGTTCACATGCTGTCCACTGCAGTGTGTTCCAGACTGTGGGACAGGGCCATGAACAAATAGCCCTAACCCTGCTCTGTCTGTCAGCAAGGGAGGAGATATAGAATACAAAACAACACACACTGTCAAATTATGGCACACGGAAGGAAGAAAAAGGAGCAATTCCTCCTGAAGCCAATTGCAGGGGCAGCTACTGCAGGTCTCTCTGAGGACGGTCGCTTTGCCTTGTTTTCTCCTCTATGTAATAGAGAAGTAAGGCCAGCTGATACTTGGGAACCTTCCAGCTGGGGAATCCCAGGAATCCAGCCTTTCTTTCTCTGGGCTATGGTTTCCTTATTTGTAGAATGGGCTGTAGGGAGAGCAGAGCCCATAGTGACTCTAGATCCTATCAAATTCACACCCTGGGCTTCCTGGAGCTAGGTTTTCAAGAGTGCATCCTCTCCCCATCGCCATGGTGATGCCAAAGCCTAGTAGGGGAGGGGAAGGACGGGGTCTGGGGTCAGGGGCAGGTGGACCCTTGGCTTTGTGGGGTCACCCAGAGCCTTGTTGCCTCCATGTGGCAGTGAAAATGAGGTGGAAGGTCCTATCCCACTGAAAGTACCTGATGACTGGGGCCTTAGGCACAACCTCTTGGCCCATGTCAGCCTACGATCAGGTGCTGTCCGCGGTGCTGAAACACCAACCAGGCTCCCAGGACCAGGCCATTCTTGGCAAACACTTCTAAGAGCAAGCTCTTCACTTCACCTAGCCTGGGGAGGCTAGATGATAAGGAAGGATGATTAGAATTTAGGGACAGGTGGGGAGCCATGGCCAGTAGGGTCTCACATTTCTAGGAGTGTGCTCTTGTGCTCTTAGGCCAACTCTTCTCTCTGTGTCTCAGTTCCCCAAAAATGAGGACAATGCCCATACTGACCTTGTGGGTCCACAGTGAAGGACGAGTACAGATGCAGTGTATGGCAGTGAATGCCAGCTATTACTGTAAGACTGTGGATCTATTACTTTGAGAGGCCAACTTTGGGTATGTGCTGTCCTGCCTGGCCTTCCAAGAGTTTCATCTGCCTCTATACCAAATAGTCTGGTGAAGCAAAGAGTGAAATGGGGATAAGGCTGGGAGTGGTGGCACACACCCGTAATCCCAGCACTTGGGAGGCTGAGGCAGGAGAATCAGTGTCAGTTTGAGGCCAGCTTGAGCTCCATAGTGAGTTCAAGGCTGGCCTGAACTACATAGTGAGACCCTGTCTCAAAAATAAATAAATAAATATATAAAAAAAAATAAATTTAATTTAATGGAGATAAGAATACAAACAAATATTCTGAGGTTCAGAGAGATGAAGTTAGTTGCCCAAGATCACACAGCTAGAGAAGTTGGAGAGCAGAGATTCAGACCAGTTAACCTTTGAAATCTCCAAATCTATCCCACCCTATTTCTTCTGTCCAGATGGGGGAAACAAAGGCTCAGAGAGGGCCTGACTTACTGTAACGGCAAACCCAGTACAGACTTCTTCTTGCTGTTCAACCAGGCTCCCTGGGCAAGGTGACCAGGATTCCTCCACTCCCACAGTCAGAACTATGGGGAGGCAGCTCTCCATCTATGGTGAGCCCTTTGCCCTGCCCTGCTAGAGGGTCCTCTGTCAAGGCAGAGACATGAAGTGGCCTAGAGTCAGTAAGTGCCAGCTGCAGCTGTGGGCTGGCATCCACGCAGGGCCCTCCAGTGTCCTTGCCAGCAGGCATCTGAGCACCGGGGAGAGGGTGGAGCCAGGGCAGCACTGTTGGGGCCCCTCCAGCTCTGGCCTGGTTTCCCAGAAAGGAGAAGGCTCAGACATGCACCCAGGCTGCTCCTGTCCCCAATTTTCTGCCAAGTGGAGCATGCGCTCAAATGCATGCACACAGAGATACAGTTCAAATCCGCCCAGCAGGGTGGGAAGACTCCTGGCAGCCTCGAAAATCCAGTTCTTTTCCTCGAGAAGGTGCAATCTCTCTTTTTTTTTGTGGGGTGTGCTGGAGATCGAACTCAGGGCCTTGTGCTTGCTAGGCAAGTGTTCTCTCTACCACTGAGTCATATCTTCAACCCCAAGAAGGTGCAGTCTTGACCTCTATTAGGAACAGGGGCTCATGAGTCATTAAAAAGTGGTAGAATCAGGCATGGTGGTGCATACCTGTAATCCAGCTATTCAAGAGGTGCGTACACACACACACACACACACACAGTGGTAGAACCTCCTAGATCCTTCCAAGCTGGCTCACCTTGAGCAAGTCATAAAGTTGGCCTCATGTTGGGTCACCTTTACAAAACAGGGCTCCTGGGCCCTGGTGTGGGGTACCAAGGGACCATAGTTTCGAGACACAGAATTAGTCACTGCCCAGAGGAGGATAAGCAGCTCACAGGAGAACTGTAGGAATAAATTCCAGCTCCCAGGGTTGGGCTGCTCCTTAGGGTTAGGGCCACCCCGTGCCCAAGGCATAGCTGTCACTAGTCATGATGTCTGCAGCAGCTGTCTTCCCAGACTCCATTTCCCAAATGCCCCTCTAATTCACTTTCAAGCAGAGGCCAGAGGGGACCCTGCATGATATAGAGAGCTGCTGGCACCTCTGGAGATTTTTTAGTGTCCAAGGCCCAAACATCTGGCTGAGGTCCAGGAGGCCCCTCAGAATCTGACCGGTCTCTGCTCCCTTCCCCCTCACTCAGTCCTAGGGCCTCCTGCCCTCTTTATTCTTCCCTGGACATGCTGGCCTCATCCTACCTCCAAACTCACATCCTCGCTGGCCCCACCCTGCTCACTTTCCCCCTGCATTCACATGACTGGCTCCTTTGTCCCCTCAGGGTTTAGCACAAACGTCCCCTTCCTTGAGAAGAAGGAAGACTCTGCTGGCTGAGTGCAAGGTGCCAGCAAGCACCAGACACTGGCTCTGGCTTTCAGTCTCTGCTACCATTAGAAGAAGAAGCTTCTCTGGCAGCAAAGACAGGACACAGGATGTGTGTGCCAGGCCACTGAGGTGTGACTCTCAGGCTCAAGAGAGGGGAACAAGTCCTGACACCAAGGAACCCCTCTGCTGAGTGGTCCTGGGCATGTCACCTGTCCTCTGTGGGCCTTAGTTTCCCCACCAGGACCATAGAGCAGAGGGGCCATTCTCTGAGCTCCTTCCTTTCAGTTAGTCAAGGCTGCCTTCACCTAAGCTCCGCCCTGTGTTGACCCATTTTTTGGAGGCTTCTATGAGTTCAGACACTGCTCCCTGAAGGCCCCAATCCCATAAATCACTGCTGATTCCACTGAGGGTGGAGGCCGCTGGTGTTCAGGCATTTTGCAGCCATTAGTCAACATCAGTGGTGCTGAGGATGTTGCAAGGCTTTTGGTGGGAGATGGGGCTGGCCTTCAAGGCAGGGCAACCTGCTGGGTTGAGGCCTCCAGCTCCCAACAATGTCCCTTCCCCAACAGGTCCCTTCCCAGACACCCTCACCTGACTACCCAGCATCTACCCGCTCCCGACACTGTCAACATTCTCAGTGCTTCCTGTAGGAAGCACCTATTGGCTTCCCGTGGTGGAAATAAGAGAGCATCCTAAACCCTGTTTTCCCAAAGAGGAGTTTGAGACACAAAGAGGAGTGATTTGCCCAAGGCCACGTTGCAAGTGTGGTGGGGGCCCTGGCTCTAAGGCATCATCTTTGTCCTCTTGTCGGGGAACCCCAGCCTGGGGAGAGGCAGTCCAGGGTGGAGAGCTGACTACCCAGCTTTGTCTAAGCCCAGAAAGACCCCTCCTGGCTGCTCTGCCTGTGTTCACAGCCTGCTCCCTGGACCTTGGGAGTTTATACCACCTGCCAGGGGCTCCTGGGAAATTAAACCTCTTGCCCTGACACCCTGATCTAATAGCCTGCCTCTGTTCCCTCTTCAATCTGCTCAAAGAAATGAAAAATCGAATGAGGTGTCCCCAGGGAGTGGAGCCTGTCCAGCCAGCCTGTAAGAGGGCAGGAGGCCATCTCGATGTCCACTGGACACCGAGGCCAATGCAGCAGTAGCACTGGGAATGCAGGAAGGCAGAAGCTGGGAGGGCGGGCCTGGTTGGACAGCTCTGGGAGAAGCCTGTCCTCTTATCTGTTCGTCTACCCATTACTCAATGAGCACCTACAGTGTGCACTAAAGCACAGGGACTGAGGCAGTGGCAATCTAGTGGCTGACCTAAGTGCAGGCTCTGGGAAATGTGGCCCAAGACCAAACCCCACACCCTCTCTACAGGAGTTGGTGACCTTCACTGAGTCAGGTGGCCTCCCTGCACTGTTTCCTGCTCTCTAAAATGGGAATGATGGAAACTGTTCCTCTTTTGAAGAGAGATGATGGGATCATACATGTGTGAAGGTGGCTGCAAGGGGCCCAGCACATAGTGTGTCCTCAACAGTGCCAGGTGTCACTGTTATTGTTGGCATATGCCCAGGGATCTGGCTAGCAGCCAGGGTTAGAGCAACTGGCAAGACAAATGTGGACTTTGAGGTCCTGGCAAGTGGTGGGGGAATACAAAAGTGGTTAAAACAATTATGTTGTGAAAGTGTCCTGAGATCTGGGACAGAGAAAACTATAGGCTGAGACTGGGGTCACAGAGGGCCTCTCTGAAAAGAAAGAACACTCCTGATGGATAAGAAGAACTGATGACTTGTTCTGGGCAGAGGCACAGTCAGGCAAAGGCCCTGGAGTAGAAAGCAGCCCAGTAAGACGTTAAGGGTCTGAAAAGAGAGCTGTGCAACCAGAGAGGAGTGAGCAGGAGGAGTGTGTTACCTCTCTGAGCCTCAGTTTCCCTTCCCTCAGAGCCAGCACTACAGCAGACACTCTTTATTCCAGGAGAGCCTGGGGAAGGGTTGGGAGGTGCACAAGGAGACCTGGCATGTGACCTTGGCCATGTCCCCCTCCCCTTCATCCCCTGGAGCTGACTCAAAGCTACCAGTGGTGCCTGACTCACTTCTTCAGTGACAGCTAATCTGCCACCCCCGCTACTCACCCAATCACAATAGCTACATCAGGGCCCCTTACCATGCCCCTGAGCAGGCAGGCCTTACCCAGAGGACTCTGCAGTCTTGGTGAGAGGCTGGAGGGAGGCCTGCGTGGAGTAGTTGCTCCCTTCTTCTCCCACCCTCAGCCCTGAGACTCAGAGCTACACTCCCTCTGATAGGGCTGCTTCTTTGGTCATAGGGGCCAAGGTGAATGAAGCTGGCAGGACCCCTGACCTAGGCTGGGGATCATGCCCAGGGGCCCTGGGCATGGGCTGTGATTGCAGAGATCCTGGTGCTTCCTCCCTGAGCTGCTCCACCCCCATCACCATGTGCCATGGGGAGGGTGAATCACCAAAGCCTGGCACATGCAGACACTGTGGTGTGGCTCCCTGACAGCAGCTGTGCACAGGTGAGTCACGGGAGAGGCTGGGGCAGCACCAGCCCAGTCACAGTGCGCATGTATGCAGGTGTCTCGGGGCCATCCCCTCTGTCCCATCCTTACAGAAGAGGCAGAATTTCCTGAGGGCGAGATGGTGCAGGCTGGTGGCAGCTAGAAGGGAGGAACTGACACACTGGGGATGTGGGGGACCCCTACTCCATTCCTACTTGGGGCTGTGTTCCCAGAGAGGTATTGGGAACTTAGGACTGCGGAGGTGGGTGGAGGGCGTAGGGTTTATTAGCATATTCATGGTGAGCTGCCATCAACGATATGCTAATTGCACAGCTCTGGCTACTCCAGGTCCCCTCCATCCCAGCCCTGGTCCTCAGCTGTGCTTCTGCCGCTGGTTCCCTTCCTCCCTCCCTCTGTCTTGCCTGCTAGCCCAGAAACCACACTCTTCCCTCAGTCTGGCACTCTGGGCTCTCGGAGACTTTTGTTCATCTGCCATTCCCACCTTGACACCTTTGTTGGAGCCACGGACCCCAAGCAAACAGCAGCCCACAGAAGCACCCCTTTCCAGTCTATCTCAGACACTATTACATGGTTCTTGCAGATGTTCCCAACTGCTGCTTGTGCCCCTCATCCCCTCCATGTCCACACACACACACACACACACACACACACACACACACACCCCAGTGGCCGGAGTGAGCACACTAGAAGATCACATAGGCTCCTGCTTCAAACACTCCCTGCCCCCCCCCACTGCTCTTAAGATAAAGTCTGCAGCGCTTCTGCAGCCACCTTCCTCTGGCTCTTACTGGGGAGTGGGCTCCCAGCCTGTGCCATCTTCACATTTGCCCTGTTCCCCTCAGCCTCAGTGTCTTTGCCGAGAAGGGCCTTCCCTCGTCTTCACCTGGGTAGCTGTCATTCTTCAAAGTTTAGCTCAAGTGACACTTCCCTTGGGATGACCTCCCAACCCCTGACTAACTTGGTACCTTCCTGTTTATTGCCTGGTTGCATTAGTTATTTTTGTGGTCATCTGGAGACTTCTCACTGGACTGGGAGCTCCCTGCGGGCACAGACCAGGCTACCCAGGGCCTTATGCACAGGCGGTGCTCAATAAATGTTTACTAAATGAATGACTGGTAGTTTTTACTATAGTCCTAGCAGCTTCCAGATGGGCCTCCCTGCCACCTCCCGTACTCATGGCTGCATGCCCAGCTCTCTGCAGCCAACGCTGTGCTCCTTACACACGTCCAGTGGGCCACGCACAGCTGAAGGCACTTCCTCCCGGCTGCACTCTCCCTGCTTCCTGGGCAGCTAAAGCCATGAGGTTCAAGAGCATAAACTAATTGTTACACACCTTGTGGGCCACCACAAGATGGGCTCGGGGTCTCCTTCCAGCATGGGGAGAAAAGCTGCTGCAGCTTGGCCTCGCCCTCGCTCCCAACTCTCCCACTCCCCAAACTGGATCTTTCCCTTTTTGTCCCCAAGTTCAAAAGCTCCCAGTGAGCTGTCAGGAGGAGGCCCAGGAGCTGGCACAGGAGGGCGGGGTGGGGACAGAGATGCAGGACAGCAGGAACCTGTGCAGGGCTCGCTGGCTGGCTCTGCAGTAGGCGGGAACAAAGTTGCACCACTGCCCACTCTGGCCACGCACAACGCTGTGGTCAGGCAAGGCGCACAGAGGAAGCAACAGAGACCAGACGAGCTGGGAGCGGCTGATGGGGCCTCTGCTGCAGAGCATGGGCCTCAGCTCCCCGCTCTGGGACTGCCGGACCTCATTCTTCCGTCTCAGTCCTGACCACACACCATGTGCCAGGAGTTGCCCAGCATGAACACCTGATGGCGGCCACACTTCAGCACTGAAATAGGTGAGCCGAATGTGCATGAAGTCCAAAGGCAGAGATGGAATTTAAACAAACAAATGTATAATGCATAATGTATAGGATGTGATCATTGCCATGAGCCAAAATAAAGCAGGATAAAGGGTAAAACCAGGGACGCTTCTGAGAAGGCAACATTTGAACTCAGGCTCGAGGGAGGAAGCCTGGAAAGGGGGAACAGCAAGTGCAAAGTCCAGGGGCAGCAATGTGATGTTGATGGAGCTGCCCATATTAGTCAAGGGAAGAGCACAGAGTAAGGTGTCAACAATTGGGAACTGGGTGACCTTGGAGGCCAGCACCTTCAACTCTGTAGGCTTTATCTTCTTGTCTGCCAAATGGACATGAAAAGACAGCATAGAGGGTTGTGAGGATGGACATGGAAGCACTTGTCGGAGGATGCTCCCTGCGGCACAGCACAGCACACACTAAGTATTCTAGAATGTGGCCTGGACTGGCAAACCTGTGAAGGAGACAGCCCCTGAGTCAAGAGGACAGTACTGGCCACAGGGCAGGAGCAGCTGTCTGAAACTCCCACAAAGGAGTGCTGTCCTTTTGTCGATGGCGTTCTTCTGTGACCTGATCTGCAGGGCCTGTGACCCCAAGTTTCCAAACCCTGGAGCAAAGCAGTCATTAAAGGCAGGGAGATCAAGCACCTAAGAAGGAATATTCGGCAAGGGATGTGGTTCACTAGTAGAGTACGTGAAGAGGCCCTGGGTTCAATCTCCAATACCATCAAAAAAAGAAAGAAAGAGAAAAAGGAGGAATGATTGAGCGGGCTGGGGACCCAGGCCCCAGGGAAGAATCAGGGAAGGCTTTCCAGAGAAGGCAGACCTCGAAGGATGTCCAGGTAGCCAAGCAGTGAAGGGAGCTTCCACAGATGGGGAGACAGCATGTACAAGGGGAAGAGGGGGGCAAGACTCATGAATGTTCTGAGATACGAGATGATGGAGGAGGGGAAGGAGAAGGCAGAGACAACACAAGAATAAGAGCTAACACTCACAGAACACTTAGTATGTGCTGGGCTCAACTACACAGCCTTGCCTGAATCTCCATAGTCACAATAATATAACTTCCATTTATGGAGTATTCAGCATGGGCCAGATACCTAGACCATCTTATTCCTCTTAGTCCTATGAGGCAGGAACTTAGCATTCCCATTTTATAGATGAGTAAACTGAGGTTGCAGCCATAAAGCAACTTTCCCAAGGACCTGTAGCCAGTGATCGGCAGAGACAAGATTTGAGCTCAGGTCCATCCCCTGAGCACTCATCCCTTTGGCCCACAGCTTCTGCAAGACAGGGCCCTGGGGAGGTATGAAGGGCTCCGAGAGGAAACCAATGTCATGCACGCTATCCTGGAAAAATCTTCTGGTGGCACACTGGTGAAGGACTGAGGCCTGACAAGGGCTTCTCCACGGCAGAGCCCCTCCTTAGTCTCCCCTGAAGGAACTGAAGACCTCAGCTCAGAAGCCTCCAGCTCTGTAAGCGGTGAGGTGAGTACTTGGCAAGGCTTCCTCCCACCCACCCCAGGGGCTCAGGCGCTAGCTCCAACGTGCAGCTTTAATTAAAAGTCCTTTTCAAACCATTAACAGCAATATAATAAAATCCCAAATAGCAACAATAAAGCAGTAGACTGCTGGAGAATTAAAATGGGCACCTGGCGTTCTGCTACCCCCAGGGGGTAACTGGCTCAGGAGGGAGGCATGATTTTTGCCTCCAATAAACTTTTCAGTGCCAGACGCTGGCTGGCTGAGGACTGGAGAAAGGACCGCCCTGTGTCTGGACACTGCCCCTAGACCACTGTGGTGGATCTTTGAGAGAAGGGCCGTGGCTGCTATGTCTCCAGCTACCCCGCAACCTCAGTAACCAGCATTGCCCACCTCCAAGGCACTGCTGACCTCCCCTTCTATCTTCACCTGACCTGGCACAAAATCGAACTGGACCTGGCTTCCACATCCCAGCCCGTGCTGGTTCAGGTCATTCTCATCTTCCCTGGAAACAGCACCAGCCTTCTAGTGGGGTCTCCATGTCCACTTGGGCCCCTGCAAACCACACTGCCTGCTGCACCCACAGGCTGCTTTCTGAACTACAAACCAAACCCGGTCTCCACACTACCCTTCCATGGCTTCCCACCCCTTCTGGCATGCCCCCATTCCCTGGCCCTCACACCTTTCTCTCCTCCATGCCCTGCATAACCTAGCCCTTCCCAGTCAGAGTCCTTGCACAGAAAAGTGCAACATCCCTGCAGCACATACCTCCTTGACTAGATCCTTCTCAGTAGACCTCGGCCTCAGTAACAGCACCCCCCAGCCTCTGAAAACTCCCTGCCCATCAAGCCCCAACTATTCTTTTCCACACCATTGTATTTTTATCAATTCTTTTCCACCTGCTCTCTGGCCCTCATAAGAAAGCCTGCGAAGGCAGGACTGGGTTTGGCTTGTTTGTGGCTGTGACCTGCCTGCTATCCACGGAGTCCTGCCCTCCCTTCCTGCAGTCCAAAGAATCGCTGCTCCCCAGTTATCTGGTTGCCCCTGTGAGAAGGTGGGCAGGGGCAGTGGCTTTCCAACCTCTCTGGGTTTCCTGTTGCTAATACCCCTAAAGGGAGGTCCTATGAGCCTCCTAAGCCTTTACCTTAACTCCATACTGTAGGGACTGGGGAAGATGGTCTCTAGGATTTCAGAGCTATGTTTTTACCCATTTGGCAAATGCCTGTTGGCACCTCATTGGTACCTTGTTGGTGCCAGACTCAGGGACCCACCTGCAGGGGACTGTCAGGTTAGTACAGGATACCTGGCTAGGAAATGCAGTGGGACGTGCAGGACGGAGGAGTGGAGTGACCTGAGCATGGTTCGTGCAGCCACACATGCACCTGGATCCTTACCCCACCACTTGCTGTGTGTCCCTGGCCAACCGACATCGCCTCTCTGAGCCTCAGTTTCCTCATGAACATGTGGGACAATCCCGCCTCACACCACAATTCAAAGCTGTACTCCAGGCAAAGCCCAAAGCCCAGGACCCAGTGCAACTGTGGGGGTTGCTGGGGAGGGAAGATGGACGAGAGCAGGTGTGGCTTCCTCGGGGACTGCTTCTGGGAGGAGGCAGCACGGGCACCCAGCCTTGAAAACTGCCTGGGAGTTCGTGCGCACAGAGGGGCCACCTGGCAGAGGGCTGCGGTGGCTGGAAACGGAGTGGGGAACAGAGAGCAGACAGTCGCTCCTTCAGCCCTGGAGACATTGCTGGGGGAGGGGGGACCAACCTACAGAGGTTTTTGTTCTCAAGGTTTGAAAAATATCCCTTTAACTGGTGTATTTCCCAAAGCTGGTACAAAATCTCTGGCATATACAAATTAAAGGGGGAAATGGTTTATTTGGCTCAGGGATTCAGAGGTTTCAGTTCATGGTCGGCTGGTTCCATTGCTGTGGGTATGAGGTGAGACAGACATCAAGGCAAAGGGTGCAGTGGAGCAAAGTTGCTCACCTCATGGCCACTGGGAAGCAGAGAGCAGGGGAACAGTGCCAGGGAAGGGGCTAGGGACCAGATATAGTCTCCAAGGTCACACTCCCATGACCTACTTCCTCCAACTGGACCCTACCTCCTAATAGCCCATTCAGCATTCATCAGTGGGTGAGTTAACCCATTGATGAGGTTAATGCCCTTGCAATCCAATCACCTCTCCAGGAGTCTCTTAATCCAGTTAAACTGATAACTGAGATTAACTGGGACTGCTGGTGATGAAGCTCAGGAAAGGTGTCCCTGCCTACATGCCGAAAGCTCTGGGTACAAAACCCAGCACCACTGCTGCCCATTCCTTGATCAACTTCTTAGTATGAAATGTTTCAAGAGTCCGCAAATACAGGGGTTAAAGCTGCATTTACACAGTGCATTTTAAGCCAGGCGAGCAGGCCACACCAACACCTGGGTAACCTCAGAGTGCCCATGCCCCTGGAACCCTGCTCCCTTACCCTCCAGGACCCCAGAGTGGGGCCAGATGGCCTCAAAATCTGCTGCAAGGCCAGACACTCTGCAGCCCCCACACCTTCCCCAACCAACGAGGCAGGACAAATGTTCATTTGTTAGAGCTGGGAGTAGCATCTCTCTTTTACTAGTTAGTGTAAAAGGGAGAGAGAAAGAAAGAAGAAAAAATAAGTCTTTCCAGCCAGACTACATTTCCGGCCTCTGAGAGGGTGAGAATTTGCTCTTGGAAGGAAATAAAGCATCTCCTGTCTGGAGCTTCCTCTTTGAAGCCCCATGAATATACATGGTGTCAGGCAGACAGCTTTGAGATGCTAACAAGCCTGCCTCACCTTGGGAAACTGGGGTCATGGGCTTTGGGGGAGCCTTGGCTGGGGGTGGCTGGGGTGGAGAGGCGGTGTTGGAGAGACTGGAGATCCAGGCTGGCCCAGCTCAGACCTTGGGCAACTTCTTTCCCCTCTCTCACCTGCAAAATAGGGACACTCCCTGGGGTTGCCAGGGAACGAGGATGACGCAAAGTGAAGCACCCAAGGCAGTACAAGTAGTACAGGTCCACAGTAGGCACTCTATACACGTTGCTCCTGGTTTCACAGAACCTCAGGGCAGGGAGGGACTGCCAAAACAACCGGGAGAGTGGGGAGAGATGGGCGTGGCAAATCATAAAAGCTTCACAATGCTAGTTCCTTTATAACACTCGGGCCTCAGCTCAAATGGTCCTACCTCCGGTGCAGCAAAAGTCCTTGAACCCCCAGCAGATGCCTCTCATTTTGTTGCTCTCTGCCACAGCATTTATCCTACCCGCAATTATCTTATTTTTGTTATTTCCTCATTTACTTGCTTAGACCTCTGTGAAGCAGGGGCCACATCTGTCTCTCTGACACATAGCAGCTGCTCAACGAATATCTGTTGAATGCCTGTGAATGAATGAATAAGCCAAAGCTTCCATTTCTTTTCCGTTCCGGGGATCGAACTCTGGGTAGCTTCCATTTCTGCATCGGCCTCTAGTCATGTGGGGAACTCTGCCACCAAGAAGACCTCCTTCTCTGGCTCCTCTCCCCATGGACAGAATGAGGGCCTGGCTGAGGATGGCCAGGCAAGGGGCCAGCAGCTTGAGTGACCCCTGCCTGACTCTAATGCTGCCCAGACTGCAGGTCTAATTGTTACAACTCTGGAGCACAGTCAGTTAATGAGGCGGATTAATGTGCCCCTGTCAGTCCCTTTCCCTTCTTGGCCTTTAGGGAGCTAAAAGAAGGGAGGCTGGGCTGCAGGGGATGGGCTCCTGGGGAGCTGGGGTGCCTGACTCCCACCAGCCCTGCTGCCTGGCCTCTCCCACCATTCTCCCAGCCCCTGACACTGTGGATCAGCCACAAATGGCAGGGACACTTTGGTGTGTGGGCACTTGACAGGGGGCCCATTTATTCTTCGCAAAGTAAAAGTGACCATCCCACTAGTGAGAGGAGGAACCCCAGGCCCAGACAGCTGGAGTGTCCTGCCCACGGACCCTGGCTGGACCGAGTTGTCTCTCTCTCTCTCTCACAGGTCGCATTTCACCTGCCCTGGATTGCTGGTCCCTACACCTCCACACTTGGATCAGAATCAAGGCAATGAGTGACGATGATGATAATTGTCATAATAACAATATAATGGTAGCTAACATTACTGTCTACTGGGCCTTTTGATAATAACTACAAAATCCCTGAAACCTAAACAACCCCATGAGGTAGGTGCCTTTATGTGCCAATTTCACAGATAAGGAAACCAAGGCACAGAGAGTTGAAGGTACCTGAATGAGGTCATATGATAAGCAGCTCTGCTTCTAGAAGCCATATTCCCCACAATCCCTACGCATTACAACCCAGGCCCTAGCTGTGGGGGTTGGGTGGGTCACCTAGCTCCTCTCCAGCCTTGCTGTGCCCCCCACCATGGTCAGAGTCCCCACAAAACTCCCCCTCTGGACTAGACTGCATGGGGGATCTTCTCGCCCCTTCAATGGTAAGCTCTGGAAAAATGAGTTACACTGGGTTTTCACTGTTGTCATTTTCCCCCTCGTGGCAAAAGCAATATAAGCTCATGGTAGAAAACTGGAAGAAATCAGAAAGGCATTTAGAAGATAAAATTATTCTTCTCCCAGAGATGCCACTTCTGATATTATGGTGCATGTTCTCCCAGCCTTTTAATTTTCTATCCATAATCATCATAACGACATCCCCCAGCCACAAGATTTGCTTTTTTACTTTGCTAAATGTCTGGTCCTATGCTAAGTATCATGCACACATCATTTCATTTAACTCTCAGTACAATCAAATTTTATTTGCACAACACACAGGCATGCACATGTGCATGTGCACACCTATTTTACAGATAGAAAACAGGTTCAGACAGGTACAACTAGAGGTTCCATTTGACCCAGCTATTCCTCTGCTGGGTATCTTTCCAGAAGAATTAAAATCATCATATCACAGTGATATATGCACAACCATGTTCATAGCAGCACAATTTGTAATAGCTAAGTCTTGGAAACAACCTAAATGCCCAACAACTGATGAATGGCTAAAAAAGATGTGGTTTTTCTACACAATGGA
>PVJO010006896.1:0-85606 GCA_004026905.1 Hystrix cristata | reverse complement strand
CATTTAGGTTGTTTCCAAGACTTAGCTATTACAAATTGTGTTGCTATGAACATGGTGGTGCATACGTCCTTGTGGTATGACGATTTTAATTCTTCTGGGAAGATCCCCAGTAGGGGAATAGCTGGGTCAAATGGAACCTCCAGTTGTAGTTTTTTGAGGAATCTCCATATTGATTTCCACAGTGGCTGGACCAGTTTACAATCCCACCAGCAGTGGAGAAGTGTTCCTTTTTCCCCACAGCCCCGCCAGCATTTGTTATTGGTTGATTTTTCCATATACGTGGTTCTTTCTGGAGTGAGGTGAAATCTTAACGTTTTGATTTGCATCTCTCGAATGACTAGTGATGTTGAACATTTCTTCATATATTTATTTGAGCAGCGCCAAGCTTTAGCCCTTAGGCTCTGATGTTAATAGTTACTGTTAACCTTCAGGTGATCACGTTTTTACCAGGTCAATAGAAGTGGATCTCAGCAGTCAAGTAGATGTTCAGAGTTCACAGACTTCAGCATGAGAGACCATTGTTTTTTCTGGTTTTCTTAGCTGAGTCTTTAAAAATGATCAGAACAGGCAGAATGGTTATCTTCTACTGTGGTCTCGAAGGAGTAATCTGCGGTCTCTGTGTGGGACCTAGAATTCCAGGCCACTGCAGAAGGATCATTGTCACCCTAAACAAAGCGAGTCAGTGACGCTTAACATGGCTGGGCTCATTGAGGCTTGGAGATACACTTCATTTCCACTTAGTCCTGGGAGCTGGCCACAGGGAGGCACTAACAATTTATGGGGACAGCATCTCAGTGACTCAGCTAGCCTATAAGCAGTTACTGTGTAGATTGAGGAGTAAAGGTTTCAGAGGTCAAAATCCAGGTGTGTAAGCAGAACACAAACACATTCCAGGTGTCTCAGGATTTGTGGCTGTCCCAAATGGAAGCAGAGAATGTACGCAGGGCTGAGGCTGACTCCACACTGACGCTCCAGCCAAACTGCGGAGCACTTTCCCACTGCAAAACCAGATGGGCTGCACTGAAAGGCCTTCTAAAAATGCTTTCAGGAGACAAGCATTTCAAACACAGATGCATTTATCTAGTACTCTGCTATTATTGATAACCAAATTAACTAGGATTAAAACTCAGACATATGAAACTTGGTGGGACACTTTTTGCAAAATTTATTATTATTATTCAAATTCAGACCAACTCATCACTTTATTTTCTTAATGCTTCTGAATGTCTTTCAATTATAAGGACAATGACACATTTTGAAGACCATAATTTCTAGAAAATAGAGACTAGAGAAGAAAAGAAAGTTTGTGTTTATGCATAATTCCTCTTCGCAGGCTGATGTATAAAGAGAGTCTTCATTTATCATGAACTGGACCTCACAAATAAAAAGTGATTTCAATTGAAGGTTAGTGTATTAATGCTTCCTTCCTGGCACATTGTGTCCTGAAGTTAAAACAAAATGTACAAGTCATTTCTTGCTTCTGGAGTTAGAGATCGTTACAGCCAAAAGCTTCCGCAGTTTTACTTCTGTGTTAATTGTAAGCCCTTTCAAGGGAAGCAGGGTGCCATGTGGCACAAAATCGGATAGATCTGGCACCACCTAGCAAGCAGGTTTCAGTCCCATCAAATCGGAGGCCGGGGTCCAATCTGTTGAGACTTGCTATCACTCTCAGGATCCTTTGTGATGCTCCTGGCCTGCTTTCCTTGGTTGGTGAGAAAGCAAAGGCTGCCGGTAATGAGTTGGCTGTGCCTTTGATCCCCAGGCACCTGTGCCAAGCTTCCTTCCATCCATATTAGCTCTGCTGACCTGATGCTGAAATGAGGCAGTGTGCTGCCAGGGCCAAAAGGAGGGAAAGAATAGTACATTGGCCAAGGGCCTGAGAGCTAGGCAGGATACTCCCCAAGCCAGACCAGGAGTAAAGGAGAACCACAGAGGGTAGGAGACCAGTGTTTATACGGTGGCTCAGAAAGGCGGCAGACGTGGTGACAGCCAGCAATTAGAGATGCCTGTGTTCAGGTTATGCACTGTGGAGTCCACAGCTACCTACTGTGGATTTGTTTCCAGAGGCAGCAGGCCCTGGAAAGTCCTCTTCCAAGATGCAGTCTGTGGGAGGCATGCGGACATCCCTGGGAAAGTCCACCATTCACTTCGGCATCCCTTAGGAACTCAGAGACTCAATCAAAAACAGAGCTTTGGAGCTGAGGGTCCAATTTTACAAATGCATCCGTGGCCCTATTTTTGGGTGAAACTCCATCTCTCCTCCCAGCCTCAACACCTGCTCTGTTCTCTAATAGCTCCCCTGGGCCAAGCTCCAGCTGGGCTTCGTTTACAAAAACAAGAAGGATTACAGGTTTCTCAACAGAAATGACTGTGGAGATCACCCAGCTCATTGACCTCATTTTCCAAGTGAAGAATGGTGGTCAAAAGAGGCAAAGTTACTTCCCCAGGTCATTCAGCCACTGCAGGGAAAGGAGTGCAAATGGATGAGGTCAGCAGAGCCCACACCTGCGGCCCGGAGAGTCCTCATTTCTCTGGTGCTGGCAGAGGAGGGAATGAAGGACAATTGATGAACAAATGGAGAATAAGTATGTGCTGTTAATATGGTGTCATGAACAGTTTGGCTGCAGAGGACCCAGAAAACACTGAAGTTCTGTCTTTGGTGAATAAATTCTTCATGTGAAGCCCTAAAGAAAAATATATCCATGAGAGAATGAACAGGAAGAGGGTATTTTTCAGCTAGCTAGGGCTTTGTTCCCAAACCTAAGAGAAAGCTAGTGAGCTGAAGTCGAGCTGCAAGACGACTCCTATTTTGGGCAGAGCTAGCCACCGGCCACAGAATCACAACATTGGCAGTACTTGTGAGGGAGGAAGCAGAGGGAAAAGGAAGAGGGTGTTCTCAGGGGGTTTTGTTTGTTTTTGTGGTACTAGGGATTGAACCTGGGCTCTTCACTCTTAGTTACATCTCTAGCTCTTTATATGTATTTTTAAATTTTGAGACAAATTCTTGTCGAGTCACTAAGTTGCCCAAGCTGGGCTCAAAATTGCAATCATCCTGCCTCAGTCTCCCAGAGTGCTGGGACTGCAGGTGTAGGCCACCATGTGTGGCCAGGATTTCTCTGTTCTGAGACTCTTTCAAGTTGCCGACCTGGAAGAGACCTCAGAGGTCATTTTCTCAAACTTCGTAATTATTAACTGAAGAGCTAAGGGTGTGGAGGCCTAAGGAGGTACAGTGACTTGTCTCTCCGGCTCCTACAAAAGGCCCAGGACCTTGGGACATGCCCTGGCACAGCAGCTGTTCCTGTGTTGGAGGTTTGATGGGATCCTGCAGAAGGATCCACAGGCTTATGGATGAGCGAAAGCCTGCAGTGACACCCAACAAGCTGCAAAGTCCAGAGACATTGAGACTGAGGCGAAGGGGAAAACCAAATTCAGACGTACAAGAAACCCAGAAGAGGTGCTGTGGACTTTCTGCTGCCCCAGGTCACATAAGCCACAATTCCCTATCCATCCAAGGCTACTCTGAAGAAAGCCTGAGAAAGGGAGAACGCTGAATGACGAGAATTTACCTGAGCCATTGATGGAGAGACTAAATTAGCCAAAGCCACAGATAGTTACTGGTTGGGCCTGAGAGTGTCATACTTGGTCTAAGAGTGCCTAACTCATAGGCCTCCTCTTGCCCAGCCCCGCACCTCTTCCTAACAGAGCAGTGATCCTATAGAAGACCTGAGCAGTTATAAAGAAATACAGGAGAATGTAAGTCACTATGGAAATTCCCAAAACACTGAAACTAGAAAGTCTGTTTGACCTAGCTATTCCCCTTCTAAGTATCATCTCAAAGGAGTTGAACACATCATATTACAGTGATACACAGACACCCATGTTTATAGCAGCACAATTTATAACAGCTAAATCTTAAAAGTAGCTTATATATCCATCAGCAGATGAACGGATAAAGAAAACATGTTATTTACACATGGTAGAATACTACTGTCCCATGAAGAAAGATATAAACTTGAGTCATTTGTAGGAAAACAGATACTCCTTGAGCCCATAATGTTAAGTGAAATAAACCAGATGAACAAGCTTAAATATCTCATGGTTTCTTTTATATGAGAAACCCAGAATATAAATAAAGAGCAAAATAAAAGATAGATAATAGGAAGTATTAAAAAAGGTATCTATAAAAGGTAGATAATAGGAAGTATAGACAATAGGAAAGACAGTTATTTCTCAAATGGGATGGGGATCAAGAGGTAGAAGGAGAGAAGAGGAGGGGGGGAAGGGGGTGCAAAAAGGAACAAAGATGTGTTATGTACCTGTATCAATTTCACACAGGAATGTAAACATTAGGTACAAAGATACTAATACAAAAGAACCTAGAAGGTCATTTGAGACTATATTATAAATATTATCATTCTAACACGAAGGGACCTACTGCTAGCAGTTTTGTTTCTTCCTACCTTCATTCTCCCTTCCATTTTTCTCCTTCCCCTACCTTTCCTTCCTCCCCCCACCTCCTCTTCCTGCCTTCCCTCCCGCCCTCCCCCGCTCCCTCCCTTCCTGCCATCCTTCCTTTCTTCACTTCTGTCACAAAGAGATACCTTTAGCTGGTGTGTTTCCTGGAGCAGAAGGGAGGAGTGTTGCTGGGCCTCTGGAATGAACTTGAACTTGGCCTAACCCGGGGAATCCCTGCTTTGTCTCTGTAGGTGGGTTTCAGCCCTCATTCTTGGGATGGATGGATTTTCTTTGTTTCTCCATGAGTAACTGGTAAAAGGACCACCCACACTCACAAGCTTCCAGTTCCACATCCAGCTGATCCTTCTGTCAACTGACATCGTACTGCACATAGCTTACAAAAATACAATGTTTCACTTAATGCTATGTTATGAAATTTCTCGTGCCACTAAATATTCTTTAGGAATATTTCATCAAATGAAGACAACATTTAATCAATCAGCTGTAGTGGCCATTTAGACGTTTTCTTATTTTTTCATTTTCATGCATATTTTCTGCATCAATCTTGGTCCATCACTAGGACTATTTCTGTATGATAAACTCCCACATGCTGAGAAAGAAAATTCTCCTGTTTCAAGATACACAGGTTTTAGTGATCTTCATAACTTCTGCCAAATTTCTTTTTGGAGCAAACTAATCCACCCTCCCACACCGCGAACAGAATAGAAGATGTCCATCTCACTGCCAATCCTGCAGTTTTTTACCTTTGCCGTTTTGATAGTTGAAAAATGGTGTCTAATTTTTGTTTCCATTTATCCTTTTGAAGAACTCTAAATAGTACAATATTAATTCATATTTGTTTCATTTTTGAATCCAGTTTATCCCCTCTCTAAATTTATTTGTAATTATTTCTGCAAAAAGCTATTTTTGGCTGCCAGGGCTGTACCATGCACAACTTACACAACTGGACATATTAACCCTGCAGAGATATTGCTGAACATTAGCACTAGGTTCTTTCTGAATGTCGAATCTCATGTGGAATTTCTGCATCTTTCCTTTCTGATTTCTCTATTGTTTATATTGTTAGCAATGCCTTACCTGGAGATCACTTATATATACTTACATATATTATATATATATCTCAATATATGATATATCTATATATATTTCAGTCTTTTTAAGAGATACTCTTTCCTCAATACAAAGATTATTTTTGAATGTTCTTCCTCTGCCTTGGTCTCTATGCTATGCTTTGATACAAATGTTTATTTGACATTCACGTTAATCCTCTGAGATCGACAGCTTTGTATCTCCTCATTTAGAACAGGAAGGTCCTGCTACTGAGAGTGGTAGCTGACATGCCACAGATTTCATTCCTGCCCCTTTGGGTGTCAACAGTCCTTGTCCCTAATAAGCTTTGGTTCATTTCACAGTTGTCATCAGTTATCTTGAAACTTACTTTATCTAATAAATATTTTGATATAAATGTTTGTTGTTATGACATTCTGGAAATTCATTCCCATGAGATATTGCTGCCTTTTAAAACCATGAGGGTCATGGGGAAGGTGGGGTGAGATCACAGAATATTGTAGCTGGAAAAAACTTGGGTTTCTTCTCATAAACAAGGGTACTGACTGACAGTTGAGGGAAGAGCTTGAGGTTGCTCAACTAAGTTAACAATGGTGCAGAAGCAAATAACATAGATCTGATCTTCTGAGAGAATTCTGGTGCCTTTACAGTACCAGTCTTTCATCAAGCTTCTTTCTCTGTACACTCATTCAACAATCATTCAGTATTCACCTAATATGTGCCAGAAACTACATTAGGGGCTAAAAGCATAAGGATGTTATAGATGAAACCTCAGTCTCCACAGAAGTCAAATTCCTGCTCATGTGTGTGGATGGGTAAAGGAAAGAGAAAATAAACAAGTGAGCAAAGGTATGACAAAATTTCAGGTACTGATAAGTGCTATTCTTCTTTGTGAGCTTCTCCTTTATAATCATTTTCTTCTGCTAGTAGATTTGTAAGCACGGGATGGTCTGGTGTTGGATTTCAGGTACATCTGTTTGAGTAAGAACAGAGCATGAGCAAAGGTCAAATAAATCAATAGGGAAGAACATTTTTTACTGTCAAAATAACCCAAAGATTTAAAACAAAACAACAACAAAAAGAAACCAACTGAAAGTTGACCTTACTATAGAAAGCAGCTCCAGCTAAACACAAATTACATATTACTGCTTTCGGAACAGGATAGTTAAAATATTACTTTTATTTTAATATGGTAAATATATATAACATAAAATTTACCATTGTAACCACTTTTGGGTGTACAGATCAGGGACGTTCAGTACATTTTACATTGTTGTGGAACCACAACTACCGTCAGTCTTCGGACTTTTCATTGTCCTGGACTGAAACGTGGCATCCATAACACAGTGACTTTCCATTTTCACATTGCTCTGGTCCCTGACAACCACCATTCTACTTTGTATCTCTGTGAACTTGAGTTATATATGTAAGACTATACAACATTTTATGATATTATTTAAAAAACTAACCTGCTTTATGCAGGAATTAAATATTAAGTTACCAGCACAAGGTAATTCTGTTCTGATTATTGATTGTTGTTTTATTGCAATGTACTTATTAGATTTTTTTTTTTTTTTTTGAGACAGGGTTTTCCTATGCAGTTCAGTGTGGCCTCGAACTCACTATGTAGTCCAGGCCGGCCTCAAACTCACGGCAATCCTCCTGCCTCAGCCTCCCAAGTGCTGGGATTACAGGCATGTGCAACCATGCCTGGCTTTGCTTATTAGATTTTTTGGTAGTTTTAGTGAAGGAGGCTACTTTAGGGAATTTCAAACTAAATAAATCACTACAGCCCTCTCATGTCATACAGAGCTTCTAAGTGGATTAAAGAAGGCAAGTTTCAGAAACAAGAGCTACTCAACTGCTTATACATTATTGATATCGATTTCCTAATTAGAACTATAAATTTATAAGACCTGTAGGTCTTATATTGTAAAGTTTTAGGGTGATGTTTCTGATATGAAGGAAACAATTTCCTTAATGTTCAATGTTATTTTCTCCCCTAAAATATCACCCAAAAAGGTTTTGATTAACCCTAACACATGCATTTTAAAGTGGGCTTAAATTGATTACAGCTGCACCATTTGATTTAAACAAAACCCAGATTGTGGGGATAACTCCAACAAATGCATTAGCAGCATCACTTTCATTTTCGTCTCTGTGCTAATTGAGTAGACGGTCAGTTCCTTTGCAGCGAACAAATATTGCTGAAACATCTTTAATCGTCCTGTCACCCATAAGTTGATGGTAGGTAGGCCTTCAAGGCCTATTCATTTAATCTATACTGAGCAAAGCCACACATTTAAAATCTTGACTTTTAACATTTTATAAGTCTTAGATATGTTTTAACTCCAGACTAGAAATCTTGTACTATGTGTGATTCAAGCAAGCGTACTTGAAAAGGCTGAGTAAATGGTGTTAGATGCTTTCAGTTCTTCTGATTAAATTAACTTTGGAAATGTTCCTGTCCACTCACGAAGTTACAGTGAATGGATTTTGTATACTTGGCACAAACTTAAAAGCCAGTAAGATTTGTATCCATGTCCAAGGGGCTGAATATTTCAGCAAGTTAGAGGGATGAGGGTTGGGAGACTCACCTAGAGAAAGGTGAACAAGGGAAGGAAAATGAGAAAATAAGAGTGGTTCTCAATTTTAAAAATAAGCTATGCATCTATGTTATGCTTATAAATGAACATATTAATTTAAATCTGGGGCTGAGAAAATAAATACACCTGTGTGTCACTCAAAGGCTCATGCTACCCTTATTTACCATGTGATTTTATTCATGTGTTTTGTGTCTCTACTAGAGACTTGCTATGCATCATTATTTTATTATATATGTATTTGTGGTTATTAATGTTGATAGTGATGACGATGATGGCAGTGGTTTTACTAAGAAAATCAGGGACAGAAAATAGGGCAAGAAAAAAGGAAGAAAGAAGGACATGTAGAAAAGCAAGGGGCAGACCAGTAGCAGTGTAGACCGACTTGATCATGCCACTAGGCTCTGCTTGCACCGATCATACTTGCAAACACTTATGCCTTTTTTTTAAGGTGGGGATAAATCTCATTTTAATTGCAAAAGCCTTCATTTACAGTGAATTTAATAATGAAGAAGAAGCAGACTTTCAGATTTTTTTCCAATCAATTGTATTCATAAAAATACAAGTAGTCAAGATTATACCATTCAACAAGAAAGCAGCCCACCTCAGGTTTCCAAATGATCGATTATTTTATATTTTATAAGATTACTTTTTATTCTGTATTCTAAAAAGAGCAAAGCAGTGCCATGTACCTTGCAAAGACAGAAGAAGGAAATGTTATTTCATATTATGAGCAAATACATATCAGCAAGATCTCTTTGAATCAGGCTTGAGCTAATAACAGCAGCCTTAGGGGAGGGCGGGAACCAAGAGACAGAGGCCTGCAACAGAGTGCAAGGCCAGCAGAATTGATCCTCACCCCTGTGACCCAAGCAGTCCACTCTGGACACCAGCACAGACACAGTTATGATTTATTGCTCTCCTTGGCTAGGGGAGCTGAGTGCCTTTCACTGAAAGCACAGAACATCTTGCGTAAGTGAATTCAAAATTGTCACTGAGTTTTTGTCATAAACAGGAGGCATAGGCTGGGTGTAGTGGCATGTACTTGTGATCTCAGCACTCTGGGAGACTGAGGCAGGATTTCAAGTCTGAGCCCAGCCTGGGCAATTTAGTGACTTAATGAGACCCTGCCTCAAGATAAAAAATAAAAATAGGGTTGAGGATGTACCTCAGTGAGCAGACCCCGGGTTCGATCCCTAGTACTGAAAAAACAAAACAAAACAAAAAAAAAAAAAAGAAAGAGAGAAAGAAAGAAAGAAAGAAGGAAAAAAAACAAAAACAAAACAAAACCAAACCCGTGCAGGGGGTGTAAGTGAATTTCTCCATTACTTAGAACTTTTATTTACTCAAATAGTAAAATAATTGTATAATTAGCATTCTTTTTCTCATAAGAACTGATATTGGAAAGGATGTTTTTTGGAAAAGTAATGCTTAAGTTTGGTTTCATTTTATACAGTCCAACGTAAAAACAGAGTGGGTGGGGGGAAGCATATGCCTTAACTCTGGGGCTCGGCAAGTATAAAATATTTAAAATTTCCCATGTCTGAAAAATTGCTAGTTAAAAATTCGTAAGGAAGGCTTAGGCAAGAATTCTACAGCCAAACTATCACAGTCGTTGAGAAAGCATATGTTAAAATTACTTATACAGTGATTTAATATACCATCTCCGTTTGAAAACTGCAGTATTTCACTAGCAAATAATTTCAGACACCACATCTTAAGAGTGAAATACAATAGCCGTTACTTAGTGAGGTGGAGAGTCAAGGTGTTGCTCCTGGGTGGGCTTTCCATTTGAGTGAGGGCTGACGCAAGTGTCAGGGCGCCTTCCTGTCAGTGTTCTCTGGGTACTGTTTTACAGCAATAACAGCACCACCGTACACTCACCAGTGTGTAAAGTACACCAGAGGGTTGCTGACCTTGGTGTACCAGTAGAAACTGCAAAAACGCAGCAAGTTGGATAACTCTATAGATGTCAAGATAGAGCTATGCAGGTAAGAATCACTAACATGATAGCTTCTTTCAGGAAAGTTAGTACAAGATGGCTACCACACACAGGTGTGCATGGCATTTGGGTAAACGTGACTAAAGCTGCAGTCGAGGTAGTTAGGGCCAAATCAAACGTCTCGTAACAGAAAAATGAGGTAGTACAGGCAGCACGGTACTCGTATACATCATGTAGTGGGATATCATCAGTGCATTCAAAGTCACCATCTAGCTTAGACTAGATTCACTGACATCCCTCAAGTACCAAGCACCATGGTTGACTCCATGAGCAGCCATGGTTAATAGCAGAGGCTGAGGAGGATGGTGCCCATGTGGCAGGCTGCCCAGGCTGCAGCTGTCGGTATTGCACTGCATGTAGGAGGTGCCCTGGCCCCGGATCTCCCAGCTGAAGCATTATGTTTGCAGAGAGTCTGAGGCAGCATCTTGTTCTCCTCCTTGACCAATCCCAGCACACAGTTGCCAGAGGAAGTCTTGGGCCTGCCTGAAACCTCTTTCCACACACATAGTTCTGGTGCCTAGAATCTCCCATTTCTGATGTCTCCTCTTTCTGTTCTCAGTTTATGTTACTCCTTCCCTGCCATCCTTCCATCCCCCATCTAAAGTAGGCCAGTGGTTACTGGTTCTTGTTATTCCCTATCCTGGTCTTGTCCTGGTTTCCTTCTCAGCAAATATGTGCTATATTTTATGTATTTGAGTATCCTTCTGCCTCTCCTTTCCTTTTATCAACAAGGATATTAACAGCCAGAGAATTAGGGGAAGTTCTTGAGGTTGCTCAGGTAGGTTAATGGTGGTACCCTGAACTAAGTCTACAACATCCGAGAGGGCAGGAACATTGGTGAATCCATTGGTTTGCAAATAAATTCAACTATTAAGTGACAGAGCAAATGCACAGACCAAAGGAAGGAACAAAACCCCCTTTTTCTTTTCTTTCTTCTTTAGGCATCCAGCAGATATCTGTTTTCCCTTCCTTTTCTTCTTTTATACCTGCCCCATGTGAAGAAGTATTTTTATTTCTCTTCTCTTCTTCGCCTCCCCAATCCAGGGCTCCACCACTTCTTTCTCTAACCTTCTGGCCAAGCTCTTAGTTAATGGAGGGGAGTTTGATCTTCAGGGCCTCCAGACCTTGCTCATAGGAGAAAGAGATGAAGAGTGGTCCTTCCTGGTCCAGCCCAAACATACTGATAGCCACTTGGGCTTCAAGTCCTGTGTTTAGTGATGCAGAGTCTTTTTTCTTTCTTTAATGTCTTATTATCCTAACTCAGTAAGGGCCAACTTTTCAGAGGAAGTTCTGTATCCAGGAAGAGGGTGAAGGAGGGAGGAGCTGACAGTACTGAAAAAGAGAATGGAGACAAGGATACACAAAGGTTTGCAAACTTAATATGCATGAGAATGATATTAGAAGCTTGTTTAAATTCAAATTCTCACACTTCCCAAGCCCTTTGAAATTTGAGTTCAGTGGGTCTTGGTGGTGGTGTTGGAGCCCAGATCCTACAGTGGGAATATACTATTACCCTGGTAATATAAAATTTAACCTTATTTCTTTAACAGTCAGAAAAGAATCAAGTGCTGTGACTTGAGCTCTGAGATCTAAGTCAGAGCTTCCAACTGATGTGGCTCAGACACTGCTTTGCAGAGGTGGCCAGGGGACCCCTCTCTGGAGTGATGGCTCTTCTCCAGCCTCATTCATTTACTCTGGCATGTCCTGCATATACTATAGTTTGTCTCAAGGATCCTGACGTGAAAAACGTGAAATGTGGGCAAAGCAAACTTTGATAGAACGCCAAACAAGTTAATTATTCATTGAATAATAAATTTCAGAAATAAATAGGGGAGAAAAACAAATAGTCATCTCTCAGTGTCCACACGAGATTGGTTCCAGGACCTGGGGATACCCAGATCCACAGATGCTCAAGTCCCTGTATACAAGTAAAATAGTATAGTATTTACATAGGACATATATTTTAAATCATTTCTAGGTGACTTATAATACTATACTGTATTTCTTAAGGAATTATGACAAGAAAAAAAATGACAGATCCAAATTTAAGAAAATACTTTTGATCCATGATTGTTTGACTCCTCAGATGTAATCCCTGGGGACATGGAAGGCTGACCTTGACTCAGGGACAAGGTAGAGTGCAGGGAGGGATGCTGGTCAAAATCTCCAGCCACTCTTTGAATCCAGAGAGATGCAAAGCCCTGGACAGTTTGAATGTTTGTGTCCCTCCCCAATTTATATGCTGATATCCTGACCCCAGGGTAGCAGAATTAGGAGGTGGAGAATCTGGGAGGCGATCAGGCTGAGACTGGAGCCCTCCTGAATTACTGTCTTGATAAAGGAGATCTCAGAATGCTCACTGCACTCTTCCAACATTTGAGGACAGCTAGAAGGAACTACCAGTGAACCAGCAGGAAACACTGACCGAACAGTAAATCTGCCAATGACTTGATCTTGGATTTCCCAGCCTCTGGAACTGTCAGAAATACATTTCTGTTGGTGATAAGCCATTGAGTCTATAGTATTCTGTTATAGCAGCTGAACTTCATTCCTTAAGCAAAGGACTCTGCGTTCTTGAGCTGAGTCACTGCTTCTTTTCTTCTGTATTTTGGCAGCAATACTCATTGCCTCATTGCCTCATTTTTTGAAAGCATGCTGTAGGATGGATGCTGCCTGACCAACCAACACCACAATGTCCACTCCTGGACTATACAGTTCTCCAGGCATATCTGATAAGAATTTAGAAGGATTTTCTTCCTTGTTCTGAGATTAGGGATTGGCACCACTTCAATGAAAGCACCAATACCACATTTACCTTTGATGTCAGGATCAGAGAAGATAAAGATAAGGCCTCCTCCCTCTACCGACCAAAGCTCATTCTGTGATGGCATTAGTTTTTCCCTTGACATGCCACTTCCTGCCCCCAGACTGCAGGCAGAGTGTGTGGTGACAGGGTGGCAGATGTTAGCTCCCACCCTGCCAGTTCCTCGTCACTGACTTGCTCTTTCCTAATTGGGATCTGCCAGAAGCCTCAGAGATATGGCAGTAAAGGGCACATGTTGCTCTAGGAGCTGGACAGTCATACATCTGCTTCTGCTATAAGGTGCAGAATGGGGGGCTCCTGTGCCAATAAGGTGATTTTATTGGCAATTTAGTTAAAACTACGATGTGGCACTGCTGCTCAAGGTAGGAAGATGAACTGGGTATTTTAGTGATTGAATTAACATTTGGAAGAGGAGGAGCAAGACAGAGGCACATGCCTGGGGAGACTGACAGATGAAAAATGACCTATAGATGTCCCTAGTTAAATAGCCAGCCTAGTTGTGGGAGAAACTGAAGACCTTGTATTTATCATAGTTTGCCTAAATTTTCTTCTAAAAATCTCTGTTCATTTCTCCAGCACACAAAAGATAGGGTCTGGGTCTAGGTTTTACATATTGCTGGTTTTTTTTTTTTTTTTTTAACCCATATGTTTTTCTTTTAATATCAACTTTCTATTATTTGTAATAATGCAAATTTGCAGTTGCAGTTAAAGAAATCCACAGATTATTTTTGATTGACTTTTGCATATTCTTTTGTATTTACATATGAAAGCACATGTGTTTCTTACTTTGAGAATTCATGTTTAGCAGGGTAAGGACACCCACTGAATAGCTGTCCTTCAGCAAGTATTGGAAAGCTGCCTCTTTCCTGTTTGACTCCTTTTATGGGCTCTTATCTGTAATCCATGTTGTCTTGGGATTCAACGTTATCACTCCAAGACATTTTGGCTAGTAGAAGAGATAAGATTAAGTGTTTGCATTTCCACCTTTTTCTTTTACAAAAGTGAATGGGAACTGCAAGCACTCTAAAGAAGAACACTGATGTGCTGAGCAGGCACAGTGCTGCAGAAAGGGCTGAGGATTTGCCATCCCAAGGTGCAGGTTGGGGTCTCAGCTTTGCTGATAGAAGCATAACCCGAGGCAAGTCATTTAGCTTACCTGTGCATTTCATCCTCATTAGTAAGAGGTTATCACTGTCAATAGGCAGAATCTTGCTAACTTCATGGGATGGTTATTAAGGTCAAATGAAATGGTAGATATGAAAGCACTTAGTAAATTGGGCTGTGGTCTTTTAGATTTCAGACAGTTCAGGTCTCTAGTACTAAGCAAGTGTTTGAGGTGGAGAGGTGGTAATTGTCAAGGCAAATAAATATAGATTTTCTACATACTGTACAAAAGACAGTCCGCCTCAACTAACTGTGACTATACTCTTGGTGTACTTTCGAAACATTCTCTTCATGCTGTATTAATATGAAAAGGAGATACTGGAACAGATACCCTCAAACTGAATTCAAGGAAATGTGGACTATAGGCTCAAGGGTGACAGAATCACTGTTAGGGTTGTTCTTTTCTCTGTATTTTTCCGAGTGGTCTCATTCAGTCCTGTGACATTAAATGTTGTCGGTATGTTGAAAATACTGAAAGTTACAGCTTCAAATTGGAAATTTTCCTGAGCTCCAAATATATATCAAATTAAATTGTCTAGTTGGCTTTAGAAAATTAACAAAGTCTTTCTTGAGCTACTGTCTCCCCCTCAGATGATCCACTTCCTGCCAAGCACTGTTTATCTCATTACTCACCCAGTGGTTTAGGCTGGAGTTTTCCTTGGAGTCTTCAAGGGCTCAAATCCCAACTCTACGACTTATTATCTCAGTGACTTTAGAATAGTTAATGAATATTTCTGTGCTTCAGTTTTGTAGTCTGTAAAGTGAAAAAAATAGCAGTATCTTTCTGGAATTTTGTGAAGATTACACATGTAATAGCACCTGAGTGCCTAGCACATAGTAGGTTTTACTAAAGGTTTGCATATTCATAATCATTTTTTCTCAGTGCACCTAATTTTCACTACCAAATATTGTCAGGTTCGCTTTCTAAATATACCCTGACTTTGATCACCTCTCACTATCCCACTAGCACTGTTTTAATCCCATTCTATCGCTATTAAATTCCTGAACACTTTCTAACTTGTCCCTTTGCCTTTGCTTTCCCTGTGCCATTTGTTACCCTCTGCAGAGCAGCCAGCATCTGGCTCCTGACCAGGCCTGCTGGGGTGCACCTGCCCAGGTCTCGCTTCCTTCTCCACCTCATCACCAACCCCAGGTCATGGAGGGTGGGCTAGCCTGCTGCGACTGCTCCTGTCTGGCAGTTATTTCTCAGTCAGCTATCACCTCTTCCAAGAGATCTTCCATTGTCTTGGCTCAGAGAAGCTCCTTTACAGCCACTGCCCTCCATGGCCACATTCTTCTATTCTATTCTTACACTTAACAGGATCTGAAATGAACGTAATTTGACAGGTCTAAGGGTTCTCGTTCATCTGTCCCTATGGAGTGCCAGATGAAGAGTGTGTCATTTTGTTGTTATTTTGTGACAAGGCTGAGCTTTACCTGATGCTATGTTCCTGGAATCAGGCATGGTGGTGTACACCTATAATCCCAGCTCTCTGGGAGGCTGAGCCAGGAGGATATAGTTTAAACCCAGCCCACAGAATTTAGTGACTTAGCAAGATCCTGTCTCAAATATAAAAGAAAGAAAAATAAGCCTGAGTTGTAAAGGCCCTGGGTTCAATCCGTAGTAACACACACACACACACACACACACACACACACTCAGCAGAGAAAGTTAAGAAATCTATCCCCTCTACCACTCTTTGTATTCTGGGGAAACAGGTTGATTTTGAAAAGCTATCTTTCCCAAACGGTACAGATAAGACAGAGAAGAGGCCCTCCTTTGTTTACTTACCTATGAAGAGGCCAGTGTCAAGCCCTTTAAATTCTCTTTCTTTGTGGAGACCAATTATAGAACTGCTTGGTCCTGTTGGTCAATCCCTATTAATCACTTGGAACAAAATGCTTGTTATCCAAACTTTGCTTAATATTCTCTCCTTCTCTCAGGCAACTGAACTGGGGCTGAGCCTGCAGACAGCCCCAGGTGAGAATAGGCTAGCCTCAGGGTAAAACATTCTCTGAACTAAAATTCAATCATGCCACCCTCTCATTCTACTTCTCCACGTAAGGTTCTTTCTAGACTTCTTCCCCTTGCTATAGAACAAAAGCCCTTTTCACTTACTTCTTTTGAAGCTTGGAGTTTATGGCCACGATGTTCTATCTATTGCAATAGACATTCTCGCCCTACTGCAATTGTTCCTTTTTCCCCTCTCTCATAATTATCTTTTCAAATAAGTTTCCTCTTTAATAGACCTGGATTTGTTTTCATTAAACATTTTCCAGTGTCTAAAAGGTGTGCCTGGCACATGATAGGTGCCTAGTGGATATTTATTGTGGAATAACAACTGACTGCTGTTTGGGATTTGAACCAAAGTGTTATATCTTTAGTGTGTCAGCCCTTCTGTTTGGTGAGCCCCAGTGCTCAGAGCTGACATCTTGCCATTGTGGAGCCACACAGAGGCAGCTCCACTTTTAGCTGAATGTAGAGAGCAAGGGCAGAGGCTGAGGAGAAATGAGGAACTTTGCCCAGAATGGGTGACTGGTGGCAGGGATGGAATTGCTCTTTCGCCATTCACTCGCTTCATTCTTACTCACTAGCAGGAAGAAAGCTTGCTCTCATCGTGTGGA
Organism: Hystrix cristata; assembly: GCA_004026905.1. Lineage (NCBI taxonomy): Eukaryota > Metazoa > Chordata > Mammalia > Rodentia > Hystricidae > Hystrix > Hystrix cristata. Next base: position 68,844 of record PVJO010006896.1, on the reverse strand, counting down.
GATTTTAGTTCCCTACTGCTCACCTAATCTTTCTCAGCATACTGTGGTGAGGAAGAAGTAGTGTGAGGATGCATCTTCCTATCTATGGGAGCTAAATATCTGTAGAATGGGGGGGATTATTTAAAAAAATTAAAATGTCCGTAATTTTTCAAGCATGATTTAACATTTTATGAAACTTCTTTATAAATTTGTATTGTGTTCCTGGCTGCATTTAAAAATTAAAACCAACAGAAAAGAAGTTCAGTAGAATAAAACAACCTATAAATATACCCCTTGTCTCCAACACACGCACACATACACCCTTCTACTATTTTAAAAATTTTCTTGTTTTAGGTTACCCATGGTTAGTGTCCCTCCTTGAACATGGAGTATTATAGCTGACTATGATTTTGTAGGAAAAATTATCTTGCTTTTAAATTTTATCTTATTTTAGTGGTACATTTTAGATGTACATAGTGATAACATTCATCACAGGGGATTTGTACCTGTACATGATATATCTTGTTGCTTCTTTTTTCTCATTCCCCTCCCCTCCCTTCACCCCATCCTCCCTCCTTATTTACAAAAGCTTTGTTTCCATTTTTTCCTTAGGAAAAATTATCTTGATAGTGCAACTCATATTTTCCATATATTACTTAAATAACTATGACTTTAAAAAAAGCAGCTTTCTATTCTAGTTTCATTTTTCCTCTTCCTGTGACGAAGCTAAGCATCTTTCTCAACTGTAAATAAATTAAATGATAAGCATTACTGAGGTACATAGCTAATTTGGGTTTATTGCCTTTTTATATGTATAACAAATACGAGCTTTCAAAGTTACTAACATTGTGCTTCAAGATCCATAAAACATTTCAATTTATTATAACTGTATTGTCATTTTGAGTTAATTTATCTAGGAAAATTCTGCTCACTGCTATTAATGACTCTAACTCAGGACTGAACATTAAAAAGGTCATTAATTAGCCTGCTATTGACGGACTGATCGGGAGAGGAGCATGCTATTCACAGGCCTTGGTAGTTACCGGACAAGATCTAAAAGACTTCACACAGCTGTTGGATGACAGAGGAGTCTTTCTGAAAATAGAAGATTTAGAAATGGTTAATCATTTTGGCTAAAGATTCTTAAAAACATTCAGAATATTTTAAATGTTCCACATGATAGTGGGGAGTACATAGTATTTTGCTGAGCAGTTTCATTGTGTCCAGCACCATGTTACAAGGCAGTGTGGATTAAAACATGCTCTTAGACCCATTCTTTCAGTGATATTTAAGGGAGTCTACTTTGTTGCCATCTGCTTAGATTAGATTACATATGCTTTGATCTTATTTTCCCTACATTATTGCTAGATGTGCTTGCTTATTCGAATAGAAATTAGCCCCATTTCCCTCATTTTAAATCTTCTTGATAGTTATTGATAATGCCATTTTTCTACCCCGATGAATCACGTAACCAAGGACATATTTAATTCCGTTAGACTTTTTTCTTCTCCCCTTCCATTTTAACCAAATTCTGATCAGTGAGCTTATTCCTGTGTACCTGGATGTTTTTTAACATGTAGCAAATTTGAAACGTTTTCATCAAAGCAGGGAAATTGCTACTTCTCTTTTTCATCAAACTGGAATTGATTTTCAGGTCCCAAGAATTTATCTCCATTTTGGGAATACATCATGGCAAAAGAGCACACAATCACTGGTAATTTTTAAGTTTGGGTATCTTAAAAATGACTTAAAACACATCCTTTTTGTCCAGATGAAGTTACTTGAAATCTGGTGACACTTTCTTAAATTGATTAACATTTTTAGTTTCTTCTGTCTTCATAATTCATATTACTGACTCTGTGCATTTCTCCAAGGACAAATAGGGTTGTCTGATAGCTTTAGAGTGCAATCATTAAGTAATACATAAAGAGTGACACTGAATAAGTAATTTAAGAAATGGTTCTCTGGTGGTGCAAAGAATTAATGAAGTTTTCGAAGGTGCCCAATTTGCAATCTGAGAATAGCTCAGATGTTGGGAGATTTTGACATTAAGCCAAAGAAACAAAGACTACACAATTATCAGAACTGGAGTGGAAGAAAAATATCTAACCCAGAGTTTCTGAATAGATCTGCAGTTTCGGTATGGCCTATAGACTTTTCATTTTTAAAAGTTTGATTTTGAGTGTCTCAAGGAAATACAAATGAATTTTCAGTTTATCACTTTCTTTACCCTTGTCACTGCCTTACTGCTGACGCCTCCCGCCGTGCATGCATTTATGCTGCCTGCCTGGTACATACAGGCATTTAAATCTGTGACACAGTTTTACAGACAAGGAAGTGAGAAAATGATGAGTTCCAGGTAACTGATTAGCAAACATATTTCATGTGCGGTTTGCTACTGAGCAAAGGCTGGCCGCCTGGTGTGCATAGAAGCCAAGAAGGTGGCCCTGGGTATCTGTGAAAAGAAAGTTTTATTGCACAGTCAACTGGCAAAGAGGCCAGAAACTGGGAAAAATTCAAATCTGCCTCCCCAGTCAATAGAAATTGGGGAATTTGTAGGAAGAGACAGGGGAGAAGCTGATGGCTGATTGGATAGTAAGAATGTTTTAGGATTCTTTGGTACAGGCACAGTCTGTCAAGCCTTTTCATAGTTCACATTTTAAAATTTAATTTAATTTAATTTTTATTCTGAGGGAGTTACATCATGCAATGGGATTTTGAGCTTCATAAGCTAAAGGGTCATTTGATAGGAGCTGATTTCTGCACATGATCATTCTTGAAAAGCCAATTTTGAACTATCCTCTAATGAATTCTGAATGCTTCTCCTGAAAGACAGCTTGGAACTTTGTTATTTAAGGAATTTGTGTCTGGTTGGGTCCAGGCCTTAGCTGACTTCAGTTCCACCAGTATCTTGATTTCTCCTTTAGAGTCCTTTCTACTTCATGAATAGTTATATTTTCTGAAAGATTAAAGTCAGAATGAAATAAAACTCTAAGTCATTAATATGAAATTTCATACTTTTGCAAAATTACAAAGTGTTTTATAAGAAGGAGTAATAAAAAGAAAATAGTTCAGGACTGAATAATTTGATAAGGTGAGGGAGAAAACTGGGATTTGAGTCTTGAGTTCAATCCCATGTATAGGCTTATAGGCTGCGTTTATTGCCCATTTCGTACAATAAAGGGAACAGGCGGTAAAAACATTAAAGTATGGCATTCCTTTCTAGAAATGTAAAGCCACAATTTGCAAATAAACTTCTAGAAGGTTCTTGCCTTTAAAATGTCAACAATTCCTCAAATGAACAATCTACCAACTTAGAATAATTATGACCTCTATGTCAGGTGCAGAAATTAGTTTCTCTTAGCCATGATGGTACGTACGTCAATATGACTACTTCAGATTAAACACATCCTTTGACTTGGCAAAAGAAGTTGAGATATTTCTTGATTTATGTTACCATTTGTGTGGTTAATCAAGAACCACACTGTGTCACTGCAGCCCGAGAGGGAACAAAGAAAGGTTTGGTTTGGGGAATTCTGAGTTCTTCGCACTTTCTGACTCAGATTTAAACATTCATTAAGAAAGCAATGCTTCTTTTGGTCTGAGAGTTGAAACAGCCATTAACAATTGGCAGGGAAAGTGCTCGCAGAATGAAAGACAAAGTCCAGACTACTTATTATAAAACACTCCTCTCCCAACATTCTTGACCCATCCAGGTGCCATCAGCGAGTACACATTAGTCTACACTCCCTTCTTATTTCTTAGTCACTGTATGATCAGCGGACTTGGAATATTTTTCTCTTCTTTTTTGTTTTTTTCTCTTCTTTGAGGTGATCCTAATCAGTTTCAGCAGGAGATGTAGGAGTTAGAAATTTTGCTGAAGAACCCCTTGCATTTATGCGCCAGAGAAGTTGCATTTCTGGCAATGTTATTTTGCTTATTATTACGTCTTAATTAAACTAGACTCTTAGTTTTTAAACCTCCGCTGTGCTCCATGGCATTTTTCACACCTGTGTTCAACACTTTTCTGATTGTGCTATAATTATTTGCTTACACATTCGGCTTCTTCCTTTGCCACTGTGCACCTCTAGGACAAGGGATTATCTTGATCAGCTCTAAATTCCTAGCACCTAACACTGTGCATGTTATGACATTCAAAGAAAGGAATGAGGAAAACCATGCAAGGTAATAGGTGTCTGTGAATAGGTCCTGCTTTTTTAAAGACCCAAGTGTGAGTTAACATACATATGAAAGAGACACAGTGGCTGCATGGGAAGAATCGGGAAGGACAGCTTGCATAGGAGACGGTGCTACCAAGGGGAGGGGAGCTGGCTCTGTCCCACATCCCAGGCAGACAGTAGAGCAGAGTGGCTGCCATTGTTCTCTCTGCCAGATTTCCTCCTTCCTCTGCTGCCTTGTTTTTCACCATCTCACTATGTCCTTGATGCTTGAGTGAGCTGAGGCCAGGCTGATTTGCCTTTTTGACTCTCCTCTTTCCATCCCACTGTAGCACATTTTAAGAGACTAAAGTTCTTTCCATCCACTATCCCTTTCTACTTTATATCTGTTGTTCTTTTCAGTCTGGAATCGAGTAATGCTAGCTCAGGGGTCATCCCTCATGCTCCGCTCTCTTCTCCCTCTCTCTTGACAGGACACCTACTACTTACTAGGTGTTGTGGTCTGCGTCTAGATGGTCCCCCAAAGCCTCATGTGATCTAGAGTGTGGGATTACAGCACTGATTGGTTTGGCACAGTTCTGCTGGGATTAAGGATGTGATACTAGGATTAAGGGTCCTGGGATTAAGGGTGGGAGTGCTACCCACCCTAAGGGCAGATTGCCTGGATAAAATATAAGGGACAGAAAGAGGCTCGTCTATTCTCTTTTGCTCCCCTTGCTTGCTTTGCTGTCTTCTGCCTGTCTGCTTGGACCTGTGCATACCATTACTCTGGGATAAGGAGCTCATGGGCCCAGAAATATGACTATCTAGAATCTGCACCAGCTTTTAATAATCCAAGGACCCAGGACGTAAGAATCCCCTGCCCGAATTGTTCCTAAAGCGCCTCCTCCTCTTTCTTCCTCCTCGCCTCCTCCTCCTTGCCTCCTCCTCCTTCTCCTCCTCCTCCTTCTCCTCCTACTCCTCCTCCTCTTCCTCTTTTTCCTCTTTCTCCTCCTCCTTCTGTTTCTCTTCTTCTTTTCTTCTTCATCTCTTCCTTTTCCTCCTCACTCTTCAGTGTAAAAGGAGCCTTGAGATCCCTGAAGGCAATCCTATCCCCCTAACCCCTCCCAGTTTAGGGTGGCTTGGCTGTGGAACATGTAGATGGTGGTCTCCTTCCTAAACCCCATGCTCCTGAGGCCTCTGAGCCAGCTTGGTGCTGAGTACTAGAGTATCGATAGCCCAAGTTTAGGGCAGAAGGCACAACAATGAATTGGGCTTCCTCATAGACAGGACATAATGCCTCTGTGTAGGACCAGGATTGAGAGATCACATAAGGCTGAGAGAAGCCTTGGCAGCAATGGCTACAAGGTCGGGCCTTTGGGCTGACCTAAACTCTGACCTAAACTCGGCCACATGGGTGGAAAACACATTGAGCTTCAAGAAGGCTAAAGTGTGTTTCCCGGTCCATCTGTCTCCTTAGGATACAGCTCTGTCTCTGTGGCTTCATAGGAAGTGCTTACTGAGAGCTGGCTTCTGTTTTGCACCCAGCTTCCCATTTGTCAGGAATTTAAGGCCCTTCTTGGTTTCCTCATTCCTTCTGAGTCTTCATACAAAAGCTCCCTTTATCTTTAGTTTCTTTCCTATTCCCAAGGTCCAGTTCACTGTTTTCTAATTGTCTCCTAGAGTAATGACTTACAAGTTACACATTCAGAAACTAAATTCTTCTAGTTACTGAAATAATCTGCAGAAATAACTCCACAGCATTTGAATAATTATGTTCAAATTTTATAGACAGATGAACTCACAGTGGCTGGAATCCAACAGAGCTGATTTGTAACCCTAGTTTCCCAAACTGTAACTCTCTCTAGACTTTCTACTGGTAGTTCTAGGAGATTGGCAGGATGTAAACTTTACCTGGATCACGAGAACATAAATTTTAAACACTGGTCTAATAAGATATATATATATATATATATATATATATATATATATATGTATATATATATATATGTATATATGAGTTGTATGTTTGAGGGACTATTTATCTGTGAAAATATGTACAGGATATATATAGTTGATTTTAAAACATATTAGATATTTTGCCCAATCTCAGGGACTCAATAAAATTTTTGGTAAGATTAATGTTAACTTCAGAAATAATACAATAACTTTGATTCAAGCTTTACTTTGATTAATTAGAAAAAATGAGGTCTCATCTAGCATGACAGTATTTCTCAAGAAGTTATGGATTTACCTGAACAGAAGAAAAGTGGGTATTTTAAATATCTTATTTTAAATAAGATTAAAAGGCAGCATACTTAAATATTTTCTGTACACATTATTACTCATATTACTCAAAACATTGGGCAAAAGAATTAATTTTAAATTGAATAGTAAATAACAAATTTAATTAAATACATACTTTCTGTAGTTTATTTTCTATTTTAGACTCTTGAAATTCAAAACAATGTTTAATTTCACTAATTTAATTTTTAAAGTCATGTTGTTGACACTTGCTATGGAACATTATTTTATTATTAGTTTTATACTAAAATATTCATTTATATTGAACTGAAAAATGGAAATGGTAAGATCATTAATAGCTGCATTGATATGTATCAATGAAATATTTTTAAAATAAATTAGATATGAATTTCTTTGGGCTTTTCCTTCACTGGTGATAAGAAAGCCCCTTACTGCAACTATAACAGCTCAAAACAAAAGAAAACGAAAAAGAAAAAAAAAGTCTTGGGAATATTCTCTGTCATATACTTTAAAATACTTTAGCCCTCATTGGTGGTTACCAACTATGAATGTGCTTGTGTTCACCTTCATACTCTTTGCCTCTTAAGTGGCATTAAACTTCACTAGACAATGCATGTGCTTTTTGTTGTCAGAGATAATGATAAAGGCTCTAAAATCCATAACCAAGAAACTTAGATTTGCAACATTTACTCTACGTAGTTTCCTCATCTTGAGCAGAATCAACAGCACCCTTACAAAAATTTCCAGAGCCTGGTGATGACACACGGATAAATCCAAGCACTCTTAGAGGCTAAGGCAGGAGCATCGCAACTTTGAGTCTAGTCTGGGCAATTTAGCAATTTGATGAGAACCTGTCTCAAAATTAAAAACAGACTGGGGATGTAGCTTCAGCGTGAAGGCCTGGATTCAATCCCCAGTACTGAAAAAAAATTTCCAGGAAATTCTAGATAGATGTGATTCTTCTTTCAGGCCTGAAATAAGAGTGTAAGAAGGCAACACTAATTGATGAACTGAATAGGAAGAAAGAAGATAAATACAGGCCTCATCTGCATTACCCAAAGAGTAAGGAAGGCATTTGGTGGTGTTATGGACAATTACTTGTGTCTCCCCAAATTCAGATGTGATACTCCAATTCCAATGTGACTAGAGTGGTGGGAGAAACTAAGAAAGAACCTGATTATAAGACCACAGAGCTGACATAGAGATGTGGTGCTCTTTTATTTGCTAAATGTTCTCATTGCTCAATTCTTTCAGAATTCATATAGTATAGAATAATGGTTCAGAGCTTTGACCTTGGAAGCAAACAGACGTGAGTTATGATCTTAGCTGCTGTCATAATTCAGGCCTACTAGTTAAACTCTCTATGACTCAGTTTCCCTACTGAAATGTGACAATAAAAGTACCCCGTTACTGTAAACACCAAAACAAAAACCTCCATCATGGAATTGTTATGAAAATTCAATGACATAATGCTTACTATATTTTATATACAGTGAAAGATTAATATCTCTTAGCTATAGTATTGTTATTATAAACTACATATTCTTATAAAATCTTTCATTTGATGAAGTAAATGAAGTATAGATCTGTTTCTTGCACATTTGAAGGTGACTAACACATAGTTGTCATGACATAAAGAACCACTCCTCTTAAATATAGACATTTTGGTGCTGTTTGGTGGGAATTAAGGAGTATAGATTCTAAGACTCAGTTGCTTCCTTTTGGCCTGACAGATGGAAGCCCTGCATGGAAAAGGTTAGGATTCCTTAAAGTAATCTTGGTGAGTGGTTAGAAGGCTCCCAGGCAAATCCTGGCGTGGGCAGTGCCCATTACAACTCGGTGTTCCTTGTTTTCTTCTCCCAAGGGCAAGGTGTTCACAAAGAAGATCTGTTTTCTTCTCTGTAGAATCGGGTTCCACGGGGAATTTATCATCGGAGTGGTAAGATTCCCTCAAGTGTTTCAGAGAAGTCAACAGAGTGAAGCAAAACTATTTTATTATCAATAATAAAAAATTAAAATTTGCTTGAAGAGCTGCTCTATCTGGCTCACATTACTGAGGGAAGAGCTATAGGAACTAAAACCTTGGAACAGGAAATCAAATTTTCTTTCTTTTTTTTTCAGTTTTATTTCTATTTTTAATTATCATTTTCTCTTACAATTTAGGTTTTAAACAGGCAACAGGGCCACTGTTTGCCAAACAGGAAATCAAATTTTCATTGATCTGTTTTTATAGATCTCCAAACTCTCTCTGGCTTCATTTTCGCTTACTTTTTTCACCCACTGTGGGGGTCTGCAGCAGTGAGCCACCGGATTGTCACTTGCCTCCTATAACGTGGTCTGGAATATTGGCTAACGGGGGAAGAGGGGCTCTTCCAAAGGAGCGTTGGCCAGATAGAAAGTGTGTTTGCTGCAGGAACTCAGCTGAGTTCCTCAGATAGTAAGATATGAATCAGGGACCTGTAGATCTAACTTATATGCTCTTTCCTCAATCATACTGGTATTGATTACTGAGCCTTCTATTTTCAAATTAGAGAAGTGATGATTTTGATACCAGTACCTGTGCTTCCTTGTTTGATACATCATGGACATTCAGTAGAGGAATGTCCTTCTGCCAAGAATTTCCAACCTTCTGGGGTTGGATGCTGCACACTGATCCTCTGGAGTATGCTGAATTAGATCTTTTCTTTTAGCCTCCAAGAAATCAGCTTAAGTTTGTATTTCCTTTTGAACTTCTACTGCACATCAAATAGTCCTGCCTTTCCCAGCCCCATGCAGTCAGGTAGGACTAAATGATTTATTTTGGTCAATATGCGATGAGTAGAAAAGATATTCACCACTTGTAGGAGTGTGAGTTCATTTGTATCCATTTTCTCTGCCATGATGGCTTTCAAAATGAAGGGACTTTTCTGAGTCTGACTTTTCTGAGAAAAACCTTCTATTTCTCCCCTACCCTATATCCCTAGGAACTAGCATTGAGCAAGAGAAATAAAAACTTGTTGTATTAAGCCTTTGGTATCTTTGGGGTTAATTATTATTGAAACATAGCCTAACATCTCCTGGAAGTGCTATTTTAAAATCCATGTGTAATGCTGACTTAGTGGCTGGCAATATGGGGTTAGAAAGGTTATATACAAGAAAGGAAAAATAACAACCCATGTTATCCAGCCATGAAACATTTGGAGAAACTGTCACCTGCAGTTACACAGGAATAAGATTACATATCTAGGGGAAAGTGGGTGAAAACCAAAGTGTTGTTAGTATGTCTTTGTTATTCTTTGCTGCATTTTGCAAGATAATAAAGAAAGAAATGACTTGCTTTATAAGTGCAAATACGATAGGATAGAGACTTCTAGAAATCCAAGATTGCTGTGTTGGAAAAGACAATTAATTTTTGCTCTCAAAGAAACAGGTAAGATTAAGCAAACTTTTGAGGAAAAGTCCATTAAAATCACTTCTTTGTCAAAAGTTTAAGAGTATGACCTTCATAACAATTTAAAGTCTCTCAGTCACTTAGAAAGTGTGTTTCATGGATTGTTTCAAGGAAACATCAAATAAAGAATCTGGCCCTACTGCTTACTAACCCGGAGAAGATCACATGAATTCAGGGAGGTATGTGGTGAAAAGGCAAAATAAATGTAGCTTATCTGAAACTTGTGTCTCTAAGATCTATGGTGTGGCTATTGGAACATGGAACTGATTATGTCAGAAACAAGATGATCCTCTAATGTCTTCAGAAAGCTATACTTCTAAGAGCACTATGAGCTTGGAGTAAAAATGAGTGTGAAGCCTTAAAGAATTAAAACAACTCTTGGAAACCCCATCTCATATAGGAAGAGGGTGAGCTGAGAACCATGGCATCCTCCAAGGATATTGAGGTGTGCAAGTTTCAGAATATAGTACACAATATCTCATCCTATTTATAACAACTTGCTTGGCTAGATGCGAGCTTAATTTGATTTTAAACTTTTTAATGTTATTCCAAAGGAAGCCAGGTAATTTAAATAAGCATATTGCCCCATTGTTTGGAACAGATTAGAATATGGCAATCTAGGAACATTCAAGCTATTGGTATAATTCTGAGTGCTGTAAAACCAACAGGGTGGGGAGTTTGTCACCATCACCCATGCTCCAGCTGGTAGAAACACCTGACTTTCCATAGCATCATACATCCTGTGGAGCAACCTGTGACTGACTCACTAAGTCTTTCCAAGAAACATGGAAATGTCAGTGACCAGAAGACATTGAGGGGCTGACAAACAGAGAAAGACTGGCAGTTCAGGGATTCAGTTTGTATACCACTTTCCTACCTTTTAGTTTGCTTATCTACTTAGTCTTTTTAGGAAATACACACAAGAATGTATAAATGTTTAACTATGTGGTTTGTATAGTGTGGTTTATATGGTTTCTATAGTGCATATTGCCAATCAAAGAAGTAGATGTGCTGGGGATTTAGATCAGTGATTAGAGTGCTTGCCTCGTAAGCACAAGGCCCTGAGTTTGATCTACAGCACCAAAACCAAAATCAAAACGAACAAACAAACAAAAAAGAAAACAAAAAAAGAGGATGTTCATGTAAGTAAAACCAAAATTGAAACTAAAGTTGAAAGCTGAAGTTTAACTGAGGGCATAGACTGTAATTTCCTTCTGTATGTGGCCATGGAGAATAATGGAAAAAACAAGAACATCCTAGACTGTGGTGTCAGTGGTCATGGAAAACAAAGGAATAGAAAAGCCTCTGCCAGAAAGCACAGCAAGGCCCTGATCAAAGAATTGTCCCACCCCCCAGCATTGGAAGTGTTCCCCAAAAGTACTATATATGATATCAGGATTGCTAGGCTCAGTAACAGCTAGCTTCCACCCTTCTCTTTCTGAAAATGAGTGTGTTTGTTGCAGTAAACCTGTCCCGTGACTAATACTATCTATTAGATACTGTCATGGTTTATGTCTTCATGTCTTCCCAAAACCTCACACACTCATAGTCAGGGCTTTGGGGAGTGACTGGATTGTGGGTGTGTGGTACTGAATTAGCCCACTGATTAGCATAGTTCTGGGTGTGGATGATGGATTTACTAAAGAGGGAAGACCCACCCTGGGTGTGGGTGGCACCAATCAATAGGTTTATAGCCTGGATGTATTAAAAATGAAAGGACGAAGATTTACTGCTTCTTGCCTGCCTTGCCAAGCTCCTTCTCTGCTGCCGTGCCTCTCTGGCATGCCACCATGCCTTGGAGCCAGCTGAGTGTAGACTGAAACTTCTACAAACTAAGCCAAAATAAACTATCCTTCTTTAATTTGTGAGTGTGGAGTATTTTGTCGCAGCAAAGAGAAAGTAACTAAAGCAGGAATATAGTGTGAAGTGGTTGGAGATAACTTGTATTTTTGGTTATACATCTCTAGAACAAAAGGATCCATACCTGGATATGGTAAAGATAAGACTCCTGCATAAAATCTAGAGATCTGGAACACAGGAACAGATACAGTGACTGAAGAATTCTTTGGAGGTGGGTTGAAAGCGTTCTATCTGTGGTAAGAAGAAAGTTAAGATACTTTTGATAACCATAAGAAAAGCCTGCTCTGGAAACATTAATTGATCACCATTCTGATGCTTGTCCATGTTGCACAGTCCCCTTACACATTGGTAGGGTTATATGCCTTGTTTGGGCTATTACTGTGAATAGAAGTGATGCCTGTTATTTCTTGACCGAAGCATAATAGCAGGCATTAGTTCTTCATGCATTATTCTTCCCTGCTGTGAAAATTCCTTACTTGGTCCTTGGGTGAGTCCAGCAACATAGCTCACCTTCTCCTCCCAAATCCCCTTCCCACTGTGAACAAGAAAGAAGCCAGTGGTTTGGGAAACCAGTAAGGCTGAGGAGTTAATATGCTCTTTCAGCATTACCCAGCCCATATGAACTAATAAAAGCTCCCAAACTTCAACACTGTTTTGCGTATTATGTAATGGAAATAGTAGTAACAGACTTTATGATAATATATTTGAATACACATTACAAAAACTAGAAGAAAACAAAACATGACATAGTTGACTAGAATAGTCTTACTTTTGCAATTTGGCCTTGTTTCTTACACTTTTTTTTTCCAAGTCCTTAAATAAACAAGCTGTGCAAATGTCCAGAAATATGTTGTTGTTGTTGTTGTTGTTGTTGTTTTGCCATTGCAATATCCTGACATCTTCATGCATATTAAGGTTTTTCTGGATATTATTCTATTTTAATGGTCTCCCAACTTCACATGGATAGATCCTTCAACTATCACTGGCCAATCAACAGAAATTGCTCTCCAGGTATCCAGGCCTAGATCACAGGATGTCAACACTGACAGGGTCCTTGAAGTCAGTAGAGAAATGAGTAGCTGACAAGGGCATGCCAGGTAGTATTGTCAGGCATGTGAAAGATGCTTGCGAGCAAGCCACATTTGCACCCTTGTCATAGGCGATTGATGCACAAAGAGATGCATAGAGTAATCCTGGCAAACAAATACATAGGCAGGTGCAGTGTGAAGAGCTGAAATAAAGGTTGAATAGAATGTGCAGAGTATCAGTCAATCAGGGTGAATGAAGAAAAGAAACCCATCACAGAAGCCTCTGGTTTGCAGTTATTAGGCAAAAGCTTTGAGCGAAGTCATTCTGGGTCCCAAGAAACCAACCAAAAGCTGAACTCAATACAGAGAATGCACATGTACAGTATTCAGTAAGGGGCAGTTGTTCTTACATGGGAACTTTAAATAAAAGAAAAAGGTATCATAAATGATATATCAAAGAATATAAAGAGAAAGGATACATCTTCATTGACATTTTGGGAAAAAGTAAATCTTTTAATTAATATATCCAGCATATCTGTTCTAATCATCAATAAAAGTTACTTTTTAGAAGAAGAATGTTTTGCACTGTAATCAGTGAAAGTGAATTTTAAAATTACTTTAAAAATTTTCAGAATGTAAGGTTACATTCCGGTGACTAGTAGTTTCGGTGGTTTCTCTGCCAATTTCTTTTTTTTCCCCTTGCAAGATCAGCCAGGAGCATTATGAGATTATGTCTTAGCTTCATAATTGGCTGAGGGCTAACTTTCTTCTATAAAGATTTCTCAAGTAGAAAATCTGAATTTTTAAATTATGCTATATAAGTGTAACTTTTTCTATCTCACAGGTTAGAAAATATAGATAAATTTAGCCAAGTCATCACTGATGTCATTCAAAAGCAATAATTAATGATGAAGAATAATTGAAAGGGAATATTGGCTGAATAAAGGTATTCAAATACACTTTAAAATTATATAATTCTGAAACATCTAAGTCTGTTATCAATAACATGGAGGAAGGGAGAGAGGGAGTAAAATAGAAATATAAACACTAAAATCTCAGAAGAAAGCTAGGTATATAACATTTTTAAAAGGGCTAAAATCACAAGGAAATACTTAGTATTAGATTGGGAATTAGGTGGAGAAAGTATTTTCCTTTAAAATATTCACAGTTGGTGCTATTTTGCAAGTCACATCCATGAATTGATATACCTCTGAGGATCCCCCTTAAATTGTGCTTAGGTGATCAAACCTTAGCCTCAACCTCAGATCTTTTTGCTGTCCTATCTCATTTCTATTTAAAATTCATAGCTTGGTAAAATGTTTTAAATATATTTGCTTGTGTATGTGTGTGCAGATGTCATCCATTGATTTATACATTTGTTTTTCCATTCAGTAAGTATTTACTGAACTCCTATGATATTACAGGAATATGTCTAAGTGTGAGGAAACAGTAGAGAACAAAGCATATTCTTTGCCGTTGAGGAGAGAGAGATAGTAACCAAATGAATAAGTAAATATATAATACTATATTAAGGTTGGAAGCATTCTGATGAATTAAAGGTCTCTGTGAAATACACAGTAGAAAGTTTGCTTTAAAATGTGATGTGAATTTCTTTTTTTTACTAAATATGGAAACTTTAGACAAACACAAAGAAGGAAAGCAAGTTACCTTGGCAAAAACAGAAACAAAAACAAAAACAAAAACACAAAAGAGAAATTGACCCATCACTTACCATACTACCTTATGATCTTATTAACTTAATAACTAGGGAAGAGGGAGATGCTATATTTGGTATCTCACTTTTCTTCACTTGTTTTTCAAGCATTTTCTTTGTCTCTAAATCGTTTTAAAATATATTATTAATAGCTGCAAATATTATAGCTTATATCAAAAATTAATGCTTTTATTATTTTTGACAATTTTATGTTCGTAAATGAAATTTATATACACAAATCTTTATCTTCATATCTGAATACATCCCCAACATAAAGTGCTAGAAATGGAATTAGTGGGTCTAAATACCATACATATTTTATAATACTTGATGTTTATGCTGTGAAATATATTTGTAGAAGGTCATAGTGTCTCATTTTTATCTCAACAATGTGAGATATTATGCAGATTCTAAAGTCCAGTCAAAAACCACACCTCGGTGCTATTTTAATGTTTTTCCTATTTTTCTTCTTTTATTTCTTTAGTGCTATTTTAAACCACATTTATTGCTGAGGTTGATTCTTTAAATGTGTTGATTGCATCTTCCCCTTCTGCAAAGTCTTTGTTATTTGCCTTTCTATTTTTTTCAGTGAGGTTTTTCATGTTTTTCTTTTGATTTATGGAACATTTTATGTATGAAGCACATATATGTTGCAATTTTTCTCTGAGTGGTAATTTATATTTCCACATTTTGACATCTGAAAGTATTTTAATGCTCTCTTACTTATTGATCTTTTTTCTTTGTGATTTATTCCACTCCTCTTATGTTTAGAAAACCTTTCATATGCTAAGATTAGTAACTGTTAATTATATTTTTAGTTATTTTTATTTTTTCTTTTTCTTGAGCTATTTTATCTATGTTTAATTTATTTTGGTGAGATGAGGTTTTAATTCGAGCCTTATCAAATAGTTCATTTTCTTGGCACATTTGTTAAAATAATCCATCCTTTTTTCTGTAGGTCCCTGATACCTACTTACATGTCAAATTTACACACAACCGTACATAACATACACTGGTCTGTTTCACTGGTCTGTTGCATTAATTAGTTTAAAAGAGTCTTTTTTTTTTTTTTTTTTAATGTTGTGTGGAGAGTGATGGTTCCTGCACTTTGGTCCCAGATGTTAACAGATTACAGTAATTCTTGGTACTGTTTTGATGGAATGGAGGAAAGCAACTGTGTGGAGGCTTTTAGGACCCAGGGGAAAGCCAGGCTCCGTATAGAAGGACAGAGTCTCGGGCGCACACGCCTCCTACCAAAATCACAGCCCCGTGGAGCCGGGGCTCATTCACAGCTTTCTAGAGAAATCTGAGCTTGAACCTGCCAGAATAGGGGACCTCACCCACCCAGTTCAGCTACGAGGACACCTGCAGAAACACATTCCCAAAGCAAGCCTGGGCGGCTGTGTGAAGGTATTTGTTGCCTTTTTTCTCCCTTCTGTATTTGCAGCGCCTCCCCGCCTTTCCCCCGCTCTTGCGATGCCATGGCTGCGGCGTTTCAGCACTTTGGTGCGTGGACAGCTCCCATCTGCAATCCCTCCGCACTCCATCCCTTCCCGCACCCCACTTGCCACCGCCTCCGCAGTCCATCCTCCTCCCGGCGCCCGCTCAGCCTGCGCTCCCTTTACTCCATCAGCACCCCATCTTCACCATCACCGTCACCATCTCCACCATCACTGGCGCGGTAACTACAGTCCACACAACTGTGTCTTGTCACTTAGACAAAGCCTGAGGTCCGCAGAGTAGAGGGAAAGAGCTCAAGTTTACAGGCATAGGAAGGAAAGTTCAGGTGAATGACACCCCTGAAAACAAAGAGAGACGCCTGCTTGAGAGAAAGGCAAAGTGAACCCAGGAGGGAGAGACCCCGGGCACGGGGACAGATGGGGACTTGCCAGACACCAGCAGTTATCCAGCTGCCTTTCAGCAGATTAGGAACTGTTTAGTTCAGGAAATTAACATGGCCTCAGGCATAGTGAGGTTCCAGAAAGACAGAAATGTAAGCTGAACCCATGTTTCTGGTTTTCCAACGGAGAATCACCAGAAGCAGGGTGGGGGCGACTGATGACTCATATGCACCTACATGCTTTTCTCTTCCTAAACATTTACTGTAGAAACTCTGCAATTAAGTTTTTTTACTGCAACGTTTTGTAAAATAGGGACCCTGAAGATTACCTCTCTGGCCAGAATGAAAATTACAATGATGGTAATGACAAGCAAACAAATGGGGGATGCTCACTGGAAAATTCTGTTTGTTCAAATGTCTCTTCCCATCTACTTATTTCATTCTAATTTTCCAATCTTAAACCTCTGTTGGAAGCAGAACAGATAGATCCCTTGCCCAAATGGCCAAAGTAGTAATGATATTCAGAACAGATGGCCTGGCTTTGTTCATCACTAGTCAAAGACTGGCTCGGATTTGGAGGGCGAGATTTTTTTTCGTGCTTTCTCAGTAATCAGGCAATAACACCATTTTCCTATAATAGTAAAGGGTAATAGAGTGCAAAAATTGAAAAGGCTTTTTATGTAACTGTGGCTTGCCAGAATCTGCTTTTAAAGTGTTATCATTTTTCTATTTCAGCTGAAGGGAAGTTAGAACATCTTTCAATATCTGATTAATCTGAACTTGAAGATCTAAACATAAGTCATGGCACCTATTTGATTTAGCCACAGTTACCTGTTTTATAAGAGCTGGCAAACATCAGAAAATAGGTGCAAGACCTTGTAATAAATAAAAATCTTTTGGTAGATGTTCATTGTATTAATTTTTACTATACTGTAAAGTATTGTGTTTTTTTGCAAGTTGTTTTTCATGAAATCAGTACATTAATTAAAATATGTATTTACGTGGACATAGTGTCAGGTCACAGGTAATAAGAGAGTTTAAACAAGAACAGTTTTAAATGAAGAAAACCTTCATTTAAAAATTGCTCTTGTGCATTTATTCTGCCTGTTTAAAAAGAGACAGTGAAGCAAGTTTTGTCTAAACTAGCTTGCTCATTAATAGAGACACTGCTAAAAATGAAAAGGGTCACAAACAGGTACTTTCTGGAGGAATTTTGAGGGAAAATTCTCACCTAAGACTCTTTGTGAATAAGGAAATCATGTTGAAAGTTTACTTACCGTTACTAATTGCACAAACGTAAGCATAATTCCATCTCCCTCTAAAATTTGCTCATTCTAAAACTCACACCAAGAAAGCTAGTGAAAATATTTGATGAAATGGATTTTAAGGAAGAAGCAAGTTTGATTATTCATATACCATCCTTTAGACTAATAATATACAAAGTACAAAAGATTGCTCAAGTCCCCAAGCAAGGAGATTCTTAGAACTACCTTACCTGTTTCCAAAGAATGGTTCAGGTGAGGTGATTTTAAAAAGTGTACATATGACCAATCCTAACTGCCTCATTCCAGAAACTCAGGCCAGGAATCCAGTGCCTGCTGTCTTTTCTGCTGTCTTCCTGTACTTAATACAATTTCCCGAGGCTTGGAAATTGCAAAACAATGCTGCTTCGGTGAGATTTACAGGTATCTGTCTCAGTAGCAATGCCTTTCCCTGACTGAAATGCTGAGTTTATTAATTTTTATACAGTGCTACTGTCCTGGCTTCCTCACTTATTTTTTAAGAGCCATTTTATTTTTCATATTTCCAATAACAAAGCTTTCTTGTTTTCTTAAATAAGGGAGAAAGAATAGTTACTACACTCTGTATCATTCTTTTCAAAGTAGTTATTCATAGTATAAGACATAAGCCAAAAAAATTCTTGCAAAAAAGAAACAAATAGATAACAAATCTTTCTTTTAAATAAAATAATATAAACTTGTAGTATAAAAGAAACCAATTAGCATATATATTGAAATATTTTTAAGACAATGGAATTTGTGATTTGGGGAAGTATGTATTTGAACTTCTCCTTACTTTATATTTTTCTCTTTATTTGAAACTATGTAATATTTGAGCTTGTGTTTCTGACTTACTTCACTTAATATTATGTTCTCAAGTTGTATCCATTTACCTATGAATGCCTTAAGTTCATCTTTCTTTATGGCAGTGTAGTAATCCATTGTATATAAATACTACATTTTCCTTATTCACCCCGCTGTTGATGGCACATACACTGTTTCCAAGCTCTAACTATTAAAAAGGATGCTGCTTGCTATAAACGTGGATATGCACATATCTTTGTAGTATAATGATTTTAACTCTTTTGGGAAGATATCTAGAAGCGGAATAACTGGGTCATACGGAATTGCTGGTTTTAGATTTTTGAGGAATTTCCACACTGACTTTCATAGTGGTTGTACTAGTTTACATTTTGACTGACAAGTTAGAAGAGTTCCTTTTTCCCTACATCCTTTGCGGCATTTGTTATTGTTAGATTTTTTGATGATAGCCATTCTTTCTAGGGTAAGATAGTATCTCAGTGTAGTTTTAATTTGTATTTCTCTGATAGCCACCAATGATGAACATTTTTCATGTATTTATTGGCCATTTGTACTTCTTCTGAGACATGTCTATTCATTTCATTTGCCCACTTTTTGATTGGGTCTTTTATTTTGGGTGTCTAATTTTTTGAGTCCTTTATATATTCTTGATGCTAGTCCTCTGTCCATGGAGTAGCTGGAAAAATATTTTTTCCCATTCTGTATACTATCTCTTCACTCTGTTGCCTGTTTTAAAAGTGGATTTAAAGGTAAACAGAATGTATTTTTGAGGAAAGTGTCATCATACACTTTTGTAGGCATGGTCATGGAAGGACGCAAATTTTCAGAATCATAGTACAAAGCTGGAAAGGCCTTCATTTCTCAAAAGATGAAGTCTTAAACTCATAGGACAGGTGGTATCTGTTCATTTCTGCAGCCTTTACACAAAGACATACCCTATTATATCTGGGAAGTCTGTTCCTAAATTTACAGATCCCTCATAGCAGAGTCATCCTTAGCTAATGGATTCAGGCTGACTTAGATCTTCTCTGGTCTTCTTGTTACACAAGGGACTTAGAAGCAACACACCAGAGTGTCCATAGTAAATATGGAGCTTGATCACAGGTGCTTAATCCAGAAAAAGTCTCTCCATTGCCAAAAGAGAACTTCTTTTCTTACTTTTACATCCTGCTTCTCAAATCCACTGTTCTACTCATTGTTCAGATAGCCCCAAGTGTTACATCTCTTAGAGAAAACTGTGCTTAATTTTGAACCTAAGCTTTTTCTTTAGCTTAAAGAAAGCCTGTGTTATTTTGCTTGATTCTTCGCAGATGTGGAAATCAACCAGGCAAACAAACCCTGCCCTACACAGAAGCCTTTCTTTATTTAGATAAGAACTCCATTATTGTTTTCCACTTCTGGTGCTTCCCACAACCCTTTATCTTCTCTCCTGTGGTCAGGCCATCCTGTGATCTTTCCCTTTACATGCTCATTTTGTGACACTGTAACAGCCAAAGTGTCCCGTGTAGCAGGGGGATTTCCTGTGAGCTTTTCTTCTTGACTTCTGGGCCTGCAACATTTCACCATATGTACTTGAGATGATCTGGTCTGTGTTGTAGATGCTTTCTGCTAAATCTTCAATTCTCAAATATTGTACAGGCCACCTTTTCCTCATTTCTACTCCTTAAAATAGCATCACTTCTGTTTAGCTTCTACTATAGCTCAACTGTCTTATGTAAAGTTCCATACCTTTATGTGTGTTGTGCACATAGCCCAGTCAATGCTATTTTGTAGTTTCGCAGGAAGTAAGAGGAAAACTGTGGGTCTGGAAATAGCAGTTGAGGGCTCAAAGGCTCTATAAACAGAGTCTTGATGTGTGGTCAAGGTAAAATAAAATAAATAAAATGTGACTTTTTTCTTTCCTTTTTTTCTCTCCTCCCCTTCTCCACGCTCTCGTTTATTTCCCTTTTCCCCTCCCATCTCTCTCTTCCTTGCTCCCTCCTTCCTTCATTTCTCCCCTTCCTTTCTTCCTTTCTTTTTGGCTTCTATATAGACTATGCTAGCATGCGTGAGAGTAATTAACAGGCCAATACGATAAGCCATGTTGAGCACCATTGCTCCACAGGGAATGGACACACTGGGGGTGTTTTACTGCCCCCTGGAACAATGTAGTGCTGGTAACCACTGCCAGTGCAAGCTCTGATTTGGGGTAATTAATCCAGACCCCTAGGGCCATTACTAATCCTCTAGACCAGCACTTTTCAAACATTAATATGCATGTGACTTTCCTGGGGATTTTGTTACTCATTCAGTAGTTCTGGGTGGGGCTGATAGTCTACAGTCCTAACACATTCCTAGGTACTGCTGGTGCTACACACCAAGGACAAACTTTTTAAAAATGTTTTAATTGACACATAATAATTGTGCATGTTAATGGCATATAATCTGAAAATATGATAGTCTGGAAGTATATTTGGGTTACTTTTGAGATATGCAATGAGTTACTACAAACTATAGTCACCAACTGTGCTACAGAACACTAGAATTTAGTCTTCCTATCTAAATGTACTTTGCTGTCATCTAACCTCTCACTATCCCCGCTCACTCCTTCCTTTCCCAGCCTCTAGTGACCACTATTCTATTTTTTTCATCAGCTTTTAGTTTCCAGATGAATGAGAGCATGTGGTCTGTGTTTTTCTGTGCCTAGCTTGTTTCACTTAGCATAAAGCACAGACCACCCTTTGAGAAACAAGGACAAAGAATAGTTTCCTTCTTCCTTAACATTTCCACCTCTAGGCCTGATTAGTAAATAATGACACTACTCTAAAAGAGAAACACTTCAACTTCTGGGGCAATAAAAGCTCTGAAACCGTATGTCTAATTCAAGAGAAAGTTATACAAATGGCCCCTTTCTTCCTCCTTCTCTCCCTCCCAGCACCCTGCTATGGTTGACTTTCATCAGGCTGTTTCCTTAATTCTGATTCCTGCTGCTGCTCTTGTCTGCCCAACCACATCCAGAAGAGAAGTCACCGCTCCACAGATGCGCTGGGAAAACTGGGGAAAAGGGAGATTTAATGTCCATCTTTGGGAACCTTTCCTTCCTCACATTCTTCCAAGTTCTCTTTCACAAAAGAGAAAGAGCCTGTTCTTAGAGGAATGCCCTTTTCTTGCAGTGACAAAAGAGTCGAGGGTTTTATTCCCTCTTTTTCTCCCATTAACACTCCTAAGGAATACAACTAATCTGTTTTTAAAATGGGGACTTCCACAGCCAATGTCTGCTTATGGGAACAGTTTAACAGCACAGGAAAATATTCCTGTCTAATTTTCCACATCTCTATAATTTCCCCTAGATTCTCTTTCTTTAAAATATATTGTGGTAGAAAGTAAATGTTATTTCAATTAAAAACTTTTATACCTAACACAGTAAGGAGGCAAAACAATCCTATGCTTTCCCTGAAATTGGCTTTCCCCCATCTCCTTGCATTATTTGTCCCAAAACAAACTAAAAGACTAAATGACCTAGAGATGACTCAAGAACTCAGGACACAATCATCTGCCAAACAGACCCACAGTACCTGAGGCCCCAGTCTATTTTAATTCTGATCTGGTATCTATTTTGGGTAAGAGGTTCTCAGCGTCTCTACAATGATGGAACCCATTCCAATTTACTTTTAACCTTTCTTAAGAGCAGGAACAAATGAGAACCGATGACTATGTGCTATTTTAAAGGGAGCCACGGGAGTCTACACAATGAATATTTAAGTGGCAAGAGTGAGCCCTGGGCTAAGACTGAGCTAAAGGAGATGGAATGTTGACTGTGAGCCAAGAGCTAAATTCTGATCACGCTTGCTTTCAGAGGATTAAAGGTCTCCCCTTTATCCTTCCAAGACTGCTCTTCTTGCCCTGGTACAGATTGTTCATATCTGCAAGTTAGCTAACATTTGATAGAAAGTCAATGTATTGGGGACCACTTGGTTACTCACATAGCTTAAATTCCTTTGCTAGTACTCATGCAGAAGTCCTACAAGCCAGAAGAGCCTATCTGAAAATTTGTTGGTCGAAAAAAGACTCCTCTCTGGTCAGCACCAAATAAAATGTAATTAACAATCTCTGAGATTTAAATGTAGGCTCTACTAGCAGTAAAGGAACATTGAAGAAGGATTTCAAACAGAGTTGCTCTTAAAAAAGATTTTTGTGCCACATGATTTTTAATTTGGGTTTAGATATATCAGCAGCATCTACTTTTCTTTCAATTGGT
The DNA here is from genome assembly GCA_004026905.1 of Hystrix cristata. Taxonomy (NCBI): domain Eukaryota; kingdom Metazoa; phylum Chordata; class Mammalia; order Rodentia; family Hystricidae; genus Hystrix; species Hystrix cristata. The sequence continues at coordinate 46,232 of PVJO010006896.1, read as the reverse complement.
ATAAAAATCCCTTTTGGTATTCCTAGGTAAAAATACATATTCGATTAAAAAATTTGAAGTGAGGTTTTAGGAAGGTGAAAGGTTATAAGTGTTAGCTTAATTCAGCATACATTTAAAATTGACACACATAAATTTCAAACTTGTTGAAGAATGAGGTAGTCGATTAGACTTTCATGTACAGGGTTTTATCACCAAGATTAATTTTCTACCCTTTTCTTATAATAGAGGCCCACAAGATGAATATAGAAACAGTTTCTCATTTTATGTTTGTATTAATTTAGATTTATTAGTACTTAAAATTGTTCTTGGTATTACCAAAAATATCTAGAAGTCATACAGTCTTGAGGTGTTTTTCATTAGTTATTTAAATAATGTTTAGGCTTTATAGATAATATTTTCTGGTCATAAAAACAATATCCTCTTTCTTCCCCAATTTTGGGTAGTTTTAAAATATACCTTAAATGATCTTCCCGGAACTGGCAGAATCTTCTTTAGGAGTGTTCCATGGGTGAGTGTGAGGGCTTTGGTACCCAGTGATGGCAGATAAGGCATTTTCTCTGAAAGGCAAGTCAGCCAAGAACGAAACATAGCTCTGGTAGTTTTGGATGTAAATCTTTGTTCTTCTACACCTACATTTTTAAATCTCAAATACATCTTTTCATCTAGTAAGTAACCACCTAGCTTTAAAGATTGGTTTGGAAATTAGATCATATAACATCAAAGCCCTTGACACATAAGAAGTACTCAACAAATATTTGTTTTACAACTCTAATAGTTGCTCATTATATGACTTTAAATCACTTGCTTAGCTGTTGCATGCCTCAATAGTTAGATGGAGACAACATAATTACAATATTAACAAGAATATTACAGTTAATTCAAAATGGCTCTCCATTGCACAAGCACTTTTACCTGTGTTTCACACAACTTTACCTTAGCATTTCCTAGGGAATTATCTTTCTTCTACTTACTGGAGGATTATGGCAACAAAGAAAAAAAAAATTTGTATAAAATGCTTTGAAAGGATACACATACATGTGCATATTTTTAGATTAGACATTCCTACTATTATGCTGATTTTTTCTGATAGTGAATGTGTGTTTCTGAAGATGATAACATAGTAAATCAGAATAATGGGTAATAAAATAACTAATAACTAAAATAACTAACTAGATTTCATTTGAATTGCTATATCGAACTGAAAGATGTTTTGTACTCAGACTCTTTGATTGTTAGAGATTATGGCCTGTCTTTTAGGTGTATTTCCTTCAAACTGAATCCTTTATGAAGACATATACACATATATATTTTGCTAATGAATACTTCAGATGAATGGAGAATCTATGGATACCACGATTTTAAATTTCATGTTATGGAAACTCTCTTTTTCTATATCATGTTCAGTATGAAAATAGGACAGAAATTCCAAAATATCACTACCTGAATTTCTAGTTCATTGTAAAAGTCATGGATTAGTTGAGAATACCTTGGCCTCCTCGGAGGGAGTCTCTGAGTTCCTTGAACTGTGACCTATATGGAGAATCATTTGGGACCCTGACACCAACTGGGAGAGACAGGTTTTCCATTGGCCTATCATGCCCTTGTTTGGTTATGAAGCACATTTCATTGCAGAAACCATACTTGGCACTCTGTTAGGTATGACAAAGTATCACACCTTCAAATAGAACAACAGGTATTTGTTCCATCATTTGTCCCAAAAAGAAATAGATAAATGAAGAACAAAAGTTAGAGATAGCTGAAGAAACATAGACCGCTAGATTTTAAACAGCTCCAATCGTCTTCTGATGGAAAAAAAGAGGATGAGATGATAACAGGACATTGTAAGGTGCAGCATGGAGAGACCTAAGAAAAAAAATCTGTTCATCCATTAGCATATTCAAGCTTATAGAAAGGTAGATCTAGAAATGATCTCAAGGAAGAAGAGTGGGGTTCCAGAAGGAAGGTGACCTGCTGAACATAGGTTTTAAGTAGTTACACAGAAGAGGCACAACAACCTATTAGTCAAGAGCACAGTTCAAAGAAAGTTTGCTTAAGTTTCTGTTCAGTTTCTGTCTCTTAGTAACTGTGTCATCTCGGGCAAATCATTTAATCTCTACGTACTTCAGTTTCACTCATTTATACAGTTGCCTAAGGATTAAATTTTAAAGTACATAAAGAGAACACACAATGTTTCAGGAACATAAGAAATACAGCTATAATAAATAATAAATTATAGCTACTATAAGTAATAACATCAGGACAGAAAACCACACACACATCTTCATATGACAAGTCCAGTGCATCTATATATAATTCAGAAAAGCTGAATGAAAACAGTCAGTTGAAAATGATACATCCTGATGAACATTCTTCATATAACTTTTTAAGTGCCTTAACTATCATCAGTTGAAGTTATTTAAATAGAAGTCTATTAGATTTCTGGTATGAAGGATTTGTCTGAATAGAAAATATCTATTTCGTCCTAAGTATGAAACCCAGTGACCCTGGCTTGAGTATTTCTCCCAGAAGCTTCTACTGTATGCTGAGCACCGAATAAAGATGTAGGTTGGTGTAAATTTATTTCCGATGTTGTAGATTGGAGGCATAGCTACGTGTGGAAGCAGGCCATGAAAAATGCAAGCTCAACTTTCCCCTTGAACCCATAGTAATTTATCTCAGAAATGTTGTTGAGTTCCCTGAACTGTAGGTAAGTAAGTTGCTCTCAGCAGCTTTAAATCTCCTGTGGGGAGCAAGCTGTTGCTGCAGCTTGTGCCCTTAGCACTGTGCTCCTTGGCTTGGAACTGCAAATGTTACACTGCTTGCATCAGGGAGAGGAGGATCTGAAATACCATGTGCCCTGGCAAAAGCCTCTGGGGGAAAGTACCTTGTAGATGAGGGAGGAAATTACAAGTGAGCTGCAATGCTTCTGTTAAGAGAAAACAGTTCTAGAGGTACCAAAGAAAAAAGTCACTTATTCACTCATACAAACAGCATTTGACTACTCTTTATTTATGCTACCTGTAATTACTAAGCCCCTGCCTCGTGGACATGCTGTTCTAGGCACCGGGAGTGTGGTGGTGAACACAGTGGAACTGCCCTGCTTCTGGAGCTGAGCCTCTTTACAATACACACTGTGATAGACACACAGGTGAATGAGAGCCAGCTCTTTCCCTAAAATGTACTGAATGAAGAAACAGAAGGGAAAAGGGCAACAGCATTTGGCATGATTAGGGGTGCGGGGATACTGTGCCCTCTGAAGGTCAGAGAGGGTTTCCTGGGGAAAATGTCTTTCAGATCATTGGTGATTCTAAATGGAAAATAGCTTTTGCCAAAGCACACAGAGGAGACAAGACACTGTCAGTGGCTCTGTGTGGCTGCATGGCCAAATAGTGATTCTGGAGGAAGAGGTAGGGACCAGATAATGAAGGGTCGTGGGATCCCTGTTAACAGAGTTTTATACTTTATTCTAGGACACTTGCAGTGTCATGATGGATGTTGATTAAAGAGTAGCACGAGCGCATTTCAGTTGTAATACAGAGAATAAAATGGAATTCAGAGAATGGTATTGGCAACAAGGGCTCCAGGAGGGAGGCTGTTTCAGGACTCACAGATGAGTGGTGATGTGGTCTCAAGAAAGACAGTGATCATGGGGCTGGAAAGAATTAGGTGGATTTGAGAAATGTTAAGGAAATGATTGCTGGTAGTAGGTGGTGAAGGAGAGGGTGGAATAATAGTTGGCTCTCAGGTTTCTAGCATGGGAAGCTGCAAGGAGAATGATGTCATTCACGAAGAGACGGAGGTGGAGGAGAAATTCAGGATAAGGAACTATGATTAGTTCAGTTTTGAACATGCTAAGTTTGTGCGTTTGTGGGACATTAGCTGGCGATATGTAGTAGACAATTGACTGTGGAGCCAGGAGATCAGAAGGGAGCTATGGACTGAAGTAATTTGCCTGTAGATGGCCGAACTTTGGGAATGGGTTCCTGGAAAGCACTGGCATTGAAGTGGTCAGCACAGAAAGAGAAGACTGAGCAGGAAAGGAGAGAAATTGAGGTACATGGAATCATAAAAGAGGATGGAAGAATAGAAGAAAATGGCTTAAGAAGAATGAAGTAGTCAATGTGAAATATTGATGGAGTCACCTACATTGGGTATACTGAGACTTATGTATTGAATATAGCAATGAAAATGTCACTCACTGTTAAGTTGGCCATCTCTCTGGATTTGCTTGGAACTGTCCCGGCTTAAACTTGTTGTATTGGCATCATTATTATTAGTGCCTGTTAGTGCCTGTGTTTGGATAATAAATTGCATCATTGTCATTGGATGGTGAGAGCAGTTTCAGCCCATATCAAAGACAATTGCAGTGGACAAAGGGATGAGCTGGAGGAGGGAGACATCAGATGAGGCAGCTTTTTGAAATGGTATGGTGACGCTATTAGAGAAGGAATTTCAATATTGGCTGGGTACTGAACTAGATTTTGAAGTTTCCTCCAGTCCTGGTCACCATTCATAGCTCTATATTTTTATGTTATATGGGTTTTTAAAAATCAACGAGAAGCAAAGCTCTGTTCTGTTTCTTGTGTCACACATTATGGAGCTAGATGTTATTATTTTATCAAGCAAATATTTTATAAATAAATTTATTTTCATTATTTCATTTTCTTGAAGATGAATAACAGTTACTCAAAGTGATCTTCATCTCTTCCAAATCACAAAATAGAAATGTATAGTCTTAAACTAAGCAAGAAGACTTACTTTGTCTCTTAAATTATTTTGTATAATGAAGCACCACCAGTAGTAATTATTTTGCGGGTAAAAACTCTGCCTCTAGGCAAGGTAGGAAAAAAATACATGCTCCAAGTTTATTTATACCTAATACGTCTTTTTGTTTTCATATGTTAGGAATTGAACCCAGGGCCTGGAGCATGCTAAGCAAGTTCTCTGAGCTACATCCGCTACTCATTTTTAAAATTTTATTTTGTGACAGGGTCTCCCTAAAGTTTCCAGACTAGACTTGAGCTTCTGATCCTTCTGCTTCCGTTTCTTAGTAGCTGGGATTATAAGTTGTGTACCACCATGCACAGCTATCAAATTTGTCTTGATTTTTGGAACTTGCAGGATGAGACCGAACAAATGTCTATGAGAGTTTGAATATATATTTTTAAGATGAGAAAAAAGCAATTAATATGGGTGTTTCTCCATTTGGTGTTCTCTTTAGGTGGAGAAATTATTAGGAATGTATCTGGAAGGGTTAGAACATTTAGTTATTATCATACATAAAGCAGAATACCAGGACAACAGAAAAGTGCTATAAAATGGAAATGGTTTTTTGACCTTGGGTTAGGTAGAGAGCCAGTCAAGAACTCTAAGTCCTTTGGCCCTCCTTCAGAAAGGTGGCAGGTGCAAATAATAAAGAACTTGGTAACTGTCCAATGTGGGCCTTCTTTGTCCTTGCTTACTGAATTTGATTACAGAAGGTCAAGCTTCCAGCCCCAAGCCTGCCCTTTCTTCCCGACCCCCATGGATGGAAGATTCCTTTGAGAAATTGGGTACCTGCCAGGTTAGTTTAGGGTGACTTTTAACAGTTCCTTTTTATTGTTAAGATGCAAATAGTTGCCTTTAAAAGGGGAGGAGGAAGGGATATTTTGGTGACAAATACTCATGTTTGAGAAAGGAGGCTAATGGGAACCAATAAATTGTACAGCAGCCATAATTTTTCTGCCATATCTAGACCTATGAATAGCCCTATAAAGTATGCTATAACACAGAAGGATCTTTCTGTTCTTTTACTTTTTCTGAGAGTTGTTAATAAAAGCAGTCAGTCTAGTGCTAATCTGACCCCACACCATTATGTAAACTAGTCAGTTAACTAAAAAGTTCCCAAATGTATTTCAAATACTTGCATATTAAACATTCAAACTGCCAAAGACCAAACACCACATTTGGAAGATCACTTGCCATTTATCCTTTAAATACCTACTAATCAGACTCACAGTCCACTGTAACTGCATTTTGATCTAGGCTCCAATTGCTTTGTCTAGACTTTTTTTGTATCATCTCTGTTTTGTTTCTCTTGTGTGCATTTGTTTTTCAGTGAGCAATGGCCTCGATTTTGCTTGTCTTTGGAATGGCCACCACCACCTAGGGCCTGAATGTCCTACTGCTTTCCAGGAACAGAAAGAAGACCCCATATTTGTCTGTTTCAGTGGAAGTCTGGTAGTAGGAACACTGTTGCATGGGCCACAATTTCGGCACACCATCAGGTGAATGGGACCAGTCTTTCTTCTTCCAAGACATCAGAAATTGAGCACTTGGAAAGCAGAATTGGCCAAGATGACCCATTTGCAGGCTGGACTCAGTCCAGATACTATAGAGAAAGCACGCCTGGAACTGAACGAAAACCCAGATGTTTTACATCAGGATATTCAGCAAGTCAGGGACATGATCATCACCAGGCCTGACATTGGATTTTTACGTACAGATGATGCCTTCATCCTGAGATTTCTCCGGGCCAGGAAGTTTCACCAAGCGGATGCCTTTAGACTCCTGGCCCAGTACTTCCAGTACCGCCAGCTAAATCTGGACATGTTCAAAAACTTCAAGGCAGACGATCCTGGCATTAAGAGGGCTTTGATTGATGGGTTCCCTGGAGTGCTGGAAAACCGTGACCATTATGGCAGGAAGATTCTTCTGTTGTTTGCTGCCAATTGGGATCAGAGTAGGTAAATGTAGATAGTGTCTTTACTTGGTTATTCTTTTCCATGGTGCCATCATTGCATGTGTGGGGTTGTATGGTAATGAGCTTTTATTTAAAAAAAAAATACACTCCACATACCTACAAAGGAGTTTTAAGGCCACAGTAATTCTGTCATCAAAAGGCAAGTCTAGATTCTCAGTGATGTTTTGAAACAATATAATCATAGTGGTAGAATTATAAGATACCTGAGAAGTCAGTTTTCTGTCCAATAAATTTAGTCATTCATTTTTTTTTTAATTTTTATTTTTACCAAGAACATGTAATGGTACATTGTATACATAATGATCATAATCAACAGGGTTATTTTGTACCTGTACATGATACATCTTGGTTTCCCCCCTTCCCCCATTCCCCTCCCCCTCTTCCATTCACCCGCCCCTCCCTATTTGCAACAAGTGTAGTTACACTTTACCATTTTTTCCCCTTTTGTCTTACTTTTCTTTTAACCTTCTTCTTTATCCCCCTTTTCCCTATCTAGTTCTCCTCTCTTTTGAATACTCTCTTTTTTTTTTTTCGAATTGTTTCTCTGATATGAGAAACCATAAGTGTAAATAAGGACAAAGGGGTAGAATAGATATTATGTTTAAAAAAAAATAGTCATTCGTTTTAATAAAAATAAAAGTTAGTCTTCTGGAAGGTCCATACATTTATCTTCTGTGTTCTCATCTTGAAGGACAACAACAAAAATGGATTCAGTAATGACCTTAAATCAAGTGTTTTCGACACATAAAATCATTTCTTGGGTCCTCTTCATGACTTCAATATCTTCTATTTCTCCTGAGTGACAAACCTTTCTATCCAAATACCTATTAGGCATTTCTCCTTGAAAGTTCTATGAACAGTTGGAAATTCTTAAAGCATCATCTTCCTGCTCAACACCCACTCATTTGTCATGTAGTCCCTCAAGCCAGAATCTGAGAGTCCTTCTTGACTGCTCCTTGCTTTGGTTTCCACACTCAACTAATTTCCAACTGTTATCTCTTTATTCTTAGAAACCTCTCAAATGTCTTCTGTCTGCTTCCATTGCATTTGGCTGGGTGTCAGTTCTCTTTATTTCTCACCTACGTGACTGTAACAGTCAGCTAAGTGGCATCTGCCTCTGGTCTCTGCTGAACCATTATGGTCTGCGCTGTGGTCAGGTTGACTCTCCCAAAATTCTGTTATGTCACTCCCCTGATTAAGGTTCTTCAGTGACCTGCATGGCCTTCGAAGTAAGTAATTCGCCGCCTGTACTTTCTGCTTTGCTTTATCCGCTGCCCTTCTATTCTTTGATCTAGATGGTCTAAGCTTGAATAGCCAAGGCATTTACACATCCCCTTTGGACTCTTCACCAGTCTCTCTACGGGAGAGACCAGCTATCTCTCATCCCAAGTCCAACCATCCTATACCCAATCTGCTTACCGATTCATATCCATTTTAGGTTTCTCCAGGAAAATAACCTTTATCCATTCCACCCCAACCCTGTCTTAATGAAGTATCTCTTCTCGGTTCATATCTCTACTAAATTTCTGCAAGAGGAGTATAAGAATCATTCTTAACATAGGTAATATTTTTGAGTACCTACCTCAGACTTTGCTAAGCATTTATATCATTTAATCCACCCCAAAACTTGGCATGATAGATACTACTATAACCCCTATTTTATATTTGATGACACAGGCTTTGAGATGTCAAAAACTCACTCAGTCACATAGCTGGTGAAATGCAGAGTGGGAGTTGAGCTCTCGGAGCCTGACTTGAGAGCCAGTTGCTGTAATCTAGCTTTCTTGTGATGTGTGTTTATCTTGTGCAAAGGGCCTCCTCTCAAGTGTAGCTTCCTTGAGGATAGGGCATATGGCGTATTCAATCAATGCTCAATACTGTGGAGTAGTCAATCAATGTTGAATGAAAAAATATAAACAACTTCATGTCCAAAATATCCACCATGGTTTAAGCTTTCATAGGGAGATCTTCATTGAAATTTTCATGCTGCTTTGAAAGATACTGGCTTAACTGTAAAAATATATCAGAGCACCTTTTCAATGCTATTAAGGTATTTCTAGGGTACTTCCTCAATGCTTCACAACACTCTCTGTCCTCTTAAAAATAATAGTAGTGTAGGACAACTTCACACCTATTGGCTATTTTTCTGGTTGACAAATTGGGGCAGGGCAATGTAATCCTGGAAAAGTATTTGAATATTTTAAAACTATCAGTTTAAAGTTTAATGAGGTCTGCACCTGGGCCAATAATGATGTGTAATAACTTTTCATATTTATCATGTGTCATGTATTTTACATAATTAATGATGAGCCTTTCATTAGATTGCTTCATGGATGAGAGTGATTTCTGGGGCTTTACATTCATCCATCTGTATTGTTCAATCAACGAACACTTGGCAAGTGTTGACTTTGTGCCAGGGCTTGTACTAAGGCAAATAGGACACCAAAGAGAGCACGTGGTCTCTATCAGTGAGGACCCCACTGAGAAGCTCACTCTCCAGCAGTGGCGCAAACTGTAAACACACAGCCCCCACCTACCACAGGAGAGTTCCTTCTGAGACACGCAAACCATAGGGAGAGGACATCAGTGTTAAAGTAGAGAGAACGTTGTCCTCCTGCGAATGGCACATTAACATTTTGCATTTTGAAACCAGAAGGTTTTGATGATTCTGGAGAATACTCAGGCTGACATCATTTGTGCTACATTGTTGCTGGTGTTCTAGAACTTCCATCTGCTAAGACAGATGATGCGGAGAACATCTCTTATGTGTACAGCATAAAGAGATGAACCATAGTAAAATATGTCATTTTGAATTAGAATTTAGTCTGTATTTATGTCCCAAAATGTGTCATAAAGAAGCAACAAATCTCAGAGGAAACAATCTCAATGTTTATGGTCATGATAACCTTGAACAAGTTACTTATTTCTCTGTTCCTCAGTTTCCTCACGTATAAAATAAGAAGCTTGAACTACATGATCCCTAAGATACCTTCCAGCTCTAATGGCTCATGAATGTGAAGCTCATTCAGCCTCATCGAATGAGTGGGAAGGGATTTTAAAATTCACTTTACAGCTTCCTTGTTCGCTAGCTTTTTGCAGTAATCTCTCTCTCCTCCCCTGCTCTGCCTCTCTTTCTCTCTCTCTGTCTTCCTCTCTCTCTCTCTTCTTCCACTTCCAATTTTCTTCAAACTATACAATATTTGTCTGAATCCATTTTGCTTTTGACAGCAAGGTGGTAGTGATAAGGCTCTCCCATGGACAGCAAAGATCATTAGATGAAAACAAACTCCAGTTTGAATTTGGATATTATCATGTCATTTATACTGGTCATATGATAAGGGACAGGCAACTTCTCTGAGACTCAGTTTCCTCATCTGCAAGGTGGGAATGATAACAATGTCTACATGTGGCTGGAAGGATTGAATAAAATAATGCTCTGAAGCTCAGAGTTTGGCACATAGTACTCAGTAGCTTTTACTATTCCTAACTAATATTTCAGACTACCCCACTAAAAAGTAATAGAGCACAGGCAGTAAGGAAATTGGAACCAGAGACAAGAGTACAATATTTGAAAATGGGAGCAAAGCCATGAGTGCTATTTGCCACCAGCTTGTTCTAAACATGTCTGTCTTCTTCTCCAATGTATTTCCTGTTGCCAAGACTCAGCCCCAGTGGTGCCCATGGCTGCAAGAGTCGGCACAACTTTGCACAGTGATTGCCTCACTGTCATTGAGGCCTTCAAGATGACTAGGAAGCAGTTTGAATGTCTCGTAAGAAAGGTTTACTGAGATTAAAACATGTACTAATGTTGATTAAAATGATGTAAATCTCATTCATTTAGGCCCAGACGCGGGGATAGAAGTGCAGGACAGTGAGGGAAGGCTCTGGCCACACCCAGGCAGCACCCTGGCCTCAGGCAGAGGCTGGGCCTCCGCGGAAAGCTGTCTGGTTTCTGCACCTTCCAAGAGTGCCACACTGAACTGAGATGAGTTATATAAAATGAGCACTCATGAGCACTCACATAGTCATTCAAAAAATAGGCATCACACCCCCCCGCCCCCAGCACAGGGTCGGCAGCGTTTCTATTCCAACTTGCCAGCTTGGTATAAAGCAGGACTCTACAAGGACACGGTTGCTCAATAAGTCCTTTGATCTTTTTCACCCACACTCATGTCAACACTGGCAAGAAATCATAATTTGCCCCTTTAAGCTCTGATCACAAGTGAATCCATTTCTTGCTTCTTGCTGAGCTGCAGACTTGCATCTGATCACACAGTCTGATCTGCCATGAATGTGCTGTTGCAGTGGGAAATAAGAGCATGGAAGGAAGGGCCTGGCTATTTTTTCCAGATTTCACTCAGCCAAAGAAGAATGAATCTTATTCAAATTATTTTATTCTTTGAAGTATGACTTTATCAAGTGTAAACAGGTAAAATGTCAGGCCTGTTGGACTATTGCAAGGATTAATGCCAGTTGACCTTGTTGGTGGAGTCCGACAGGCAGATTAGAATAGAGTAATGATTAGGTATACCCACTCTGAAGCCAGATGGTTGGCCTTAAACACCAGCTGCTTCCTAACAGGCCGTGAGCCTGAGCAAGGGGCTGAAATCCATATTACCCTCAGTTTCTCACCGATAAAGTGAAGGTAATGATGATCTTAAATTGGTACTCGTTGGTCCTTAATGAATAGCAGTTCTTTCTTAAGGAAAAAATAAAATCAGGCAAATATCTAAGATCCTGGATAGCCACAGCAAGTACTTTCTAGTGAGAACAGCATTCGATGCTGTTACAAGTTTTCTTCCACTTGGAAATTATTAAAAAAGTATAACTGGGATGGACTTCAAGCCACCTTGCTCCATAGTCCTTTGTAGTAGTTCATTTGTGGCTGGGGGCTCTGAGAAGCCACCTTGTTTTAGTGGCCTACACATTGTTCATTATAACCTTAGGATATAAGAAAAGCATTTTGGGAGATTCAGATCATAGAAGCCCTACAGTGCACCACGATAGTATCCATTAGTGCTGTGTATAGAACAGCTGGACCCTGAGTCCTCTGACAGGGGAAATACCGTCGGAAATGCGGCAAGTCATAATATGCCAAGTTGCATTGAACATTCTTTTGTCAGTTTCTTGTTTGTTTTTCATGTTTGAAAGCTTGGGAAGCCGAAAGCAGGTTGAAAACCAGTTAAAAAAAAATTGGTTCTTCAGCAAAGATGAGGCCCTTTAAGGAAGAGTTAAGTGAGGGTAAATTACTAGAGAGAAAAGAGTCTGATAAGCAACTTGATTACTATCTTCATGTATGCAGAGTTATTAAAAGAAGGCAAAGGATGCAGTAAAGGATCCTTATTCTAAATTCTAGAATAAGCTTTTGTCCCTTGTTCTCTTTAGACGAAAGGTTGGAACTGAAGATTAGGGAGCCTGAGCCAGGACCTTAGGCCTGGGGCTGAGAGAGTATGGCAAAATGTAAAGAGGCATCAAAAAACTTGATCACTTACTGAAAATAAATACTATTCTATTAAAATATTTTAGAAGCTCAATGCAAAAAGTTCCTAATGAACAAAATATCACACTTATAAAGAAAGCAGGCTGAGTATTTCTGCTTTTCCTCCATGGCCTCAGGTTCCAATTTTGCTGAGCATGGCCATGCTCAGGCTGGTCCTATTTTTCCAGGGAAAAGCTTCAGTTGGTGCCTTGTCAATTTTATCACGATACACAATCCTGCACGTGCCTATACCACGTAGCTGCATTGTACCTTACTGTCCCCGAGCATTTTCATGCACATTTTTTATTTAATGCTCAGAACCATTTGGGAGAATCAGCATCACAAAGGTACTAATGACAAAGAAAGAGGGTTGGGAGGAGACAGTGCTTTTCCAGTCAAGGAGCAACATGACTCATCAATGGAAAAACTTAGACACAGAGCTTTCTCATTCCAGGTTCATTCCAGAGACATCTGGAGCCAGTTGCTCAGCCTCTGAGTAGTTAGATGATCCAAAATATCTATGGAGCTTCTGCAAGGCTGCAAGTGGATTCTTAATGGAGCACAGTGTGTGCCTGAGTGTGATGAAGCACAGGGGAGAGGTGCAGAGGTTGGGTGCAGTGAATCTCAAAAGGAGAACCATCATATATCTAGCTGCTCAGTTCTTAACATGTAGGGTTGTGTCCGGTGCTGCAGGATGTTCAGCTTCCCCCCTTTGCAGGCCCTGTGACAACCCCTAAATCTCCATATTTCCAAAGTCTTTGAGAGAGCTGGAGCTCACTTTGAGAGCCCCTAGTAAGGGCTATCTAGAAACATCCTAATATCAGAATCAGTAATTACCCTTCATTAAGTGCATTCATACCTAGTGTCGCATGTACAGTCATCCCTTGGTGTCTGCTGGGGTTCCCTTCCAGGATTGTTCATGGGTGTTAAAATCCATAGATCTTCAATTCGCTTATATGAAATGATGTGGTATTTGCATGTAGCCTACTATCTACTTTAAATTTTCTTTTGCTTGTGTGTAGTATCTAATACGATGTAAATGTTAGTTAAATGGTTATTTTACTGTATTGTTTAGGGAATAATGACAAGGAAAAAACACCTGTCTGTGTTCAGTCAAATGCAATTTCTTTCAAATATTTTCAGTGCTTGGTTGGATGGATCTGCAGAGGCAGAATCTGTGGATACAGAGCGCCAAATGTAGATTGTTTCTAAAGCGTCCTATAGTCCTCAGGGGTCTATCCCAACACAGACCAGAGTCTTCCCTTCTGTGAAAATAAAGACTATACTATCCTACTAGGTCCTATTCAGGACCTTCTTCCTATCTTCCTTCATAAACTGACAGTTGCAGAAGTCTCTGGCAACCTAATCTGAATCACTGGTGGTTGCTAAGTGGCAAAGTAACTGTGGGGTCCAAATTCAAGGTTTTCATTACACTCCCCCCTCAACTCTGTCTCAGCCAAAAGGCAGACAATGACTCAGTGTAAACCACAAAGCCATTCTGTGACATCCTTATAGGGTACAGACAGAGATGGCTGTGCATTACAAGTTAGAACACCAGAAGCTGAGATAACTCTTGAGGCTCAATGTTGAGGGCCCGTCCAATCCCATGTAGGTGGGAAGAAAGAAAGTGGGGGAGGGACTCATTGGTTCAGTTTGAGGAAACACGAAATTAGATAGGGCGTCCAACAGACAAGACTTGTTATGCTTTAGTGAGTGAATCAGGTCTCCTCCATCCTTCATACCCTCTATAATAAGCACACCAAATGGCTGTGGTAGCTGGGCTTTGGGTGGTTCTTCGGGTGGTTCCTGAAGGTCTACAGCCAGTGCTCCCATGTAGTCCCAGGAAGGCGTCTCCTGGCACTTCCCCCATCAGGCCCTTTGGGCATCTCAAGATGGGGGCAGGGATGATTCTAGGAAGTCTGATATTTTTCCCTTCACATTCTGAAAGTGAGGACATTATCATGTTTCCTCTGCACCAGAGAGCCATCTGAAATCTGTCCATTTATAGGGGCAGTTGGCCTCAACCCACTGCTGTTTCTGGGAAAGCCATTAGCTGCTCTTCATCCCCTTGTTCTTGGTAGTAATCCGTTTGATGGATTTTCTGGAGACAGCAGCTCCTTCAAACACCACCGGTCTAGCTAACCTGCAACAATCTCTAAAGGGCTGATTTGGCAAAAACCTGCACAACTCTGTGGGCACAATATGGTGATGTGGCTGTGGGATATGAGCTTGAAGCAAGTTCTTTCTTCTGATTAAAACCCTGAGGCAGTGGGTGGGATATAACTCCTCAAACTATAAGTAGTAGTGTTGATTGAGGCTCTTCTAGCCCTTCAAGAGCATTAAAGGGCTTTTTCCAAGTAGCAGGGGTCTGTGCCTTATTCAGTTTGATTGTCCTGAGTGCTAAGAACATATGGCAGGAAAAGGAACAGGTTTCTCAGGTATCCAAGCTGAATATTGACGAATAAAGAACAGGCAGGCCAGGGAGCTCCCAGGCTTCTCACCAGGGCTGCGGGATAGCCCTGGTCCCCAAATCTCAAAGCCTATTAAAGGAGATTCAGGGAAAACCTAGCTATCTGTTCTTCCCACAAAAACACTGCCAGAATCTCTCCTATAGTGATCAGTTTTCCAATTGTTACAAGTTTGGAAATGAGTGAAATTAGCTGGAGAGAAAAGGAATTATAATACTCACAAAATCAAACACCACTTATGGTTTATTAAGTGTTCACCATATGCTAGGGAGAAATGTTCATAGGTAGGCACTATTAATACCCATATTTTACTAACAATGAAACTGAGGCCTAGAGAGCTTGGGTAACTTATCCAAGGTCACATAGCTGACAAGTGGCTACAACAGGCAAAATCTTAGACCTAACTCCTCAGTTAAAATACTGTGCACCACAGCTCATTACTGAAACTCATTGCCAAACGTGAGGGCTACTAAATCAGACATTTAGAAGCTATCAGTGAGGAAGTAGTGAGTAAGCACTGTCTGTCACTTGAAGTCACCAAGGATTTGAAAAGGATCTGATAGCTCAAATGGCAAATCCTATTACCATACGCTCCAATCTCATAGAAACCTGGAAGACCAGATAGTACAATCCTTATCCAGTCTCCGCCCTACTTCACGATAGTAGTGATCAATAGCAATAACTGCAACAAAAGCAGCAACTTTGACTTTAAAAAATCCCAGCCTAGCAAAGGAACCTGGATATTGCTTGAAATGTATTACAAAATTGATCCTAATCTAAGCCAACACAAAGTGTCATCTTTGCCTACTAATTGTTTTGCATTAAAATGAGTGTATGGAGAATTACAGTTGGCAAGTAGAATCCCAGCTCTGCAGCTAACTAGGCTTATGACCTTGACGAGATATGTGCTGCGCTTACAATCATTTTCCTTGTTTAGTAATAGTACTATTTGCTTGGTGATAATACTATGTTTGTGGTAGAGATACTAGGTAGGAAAGGGATTTACACAAAATAGGCATTTTCTTTCTTCCATAATTAAGGTGGTTTTCCCATTTCAACCTATTCCAAAAATCTAAGATGCCCAAGACATGATTTCCCATTCATTCATAAGGTCTTGTAAAAGAGGATGCATTTCTGTCAAGGGCTTCGAAAAACCTGTTGATTGAAGAGTGAAATTAGAAGAGCTTCTAACATTCCTGGATTGCTGCCTCCTCAACCAACTGGAAGTGTGTGTGTGTGTGTGTGTGTGTGTGTGTGTGTGTGTGTGTGTGTGGTTTGTCAGGTGCTGTGGCCAAACAGTTCTCTGAATATTTCTTTTAAGCTGCTTTTTCTTCCACAAACACTTCTTATCAGATATACTCCATCACTCACACTCTAATTCCACTTAGTCTGGGGCTCAGCTGCTTCGTGCCCTTTGTCAAGATCAACTTGCGATTGAGCTTGGACCCATAAAAGCTTGCCTGTTAGAAGCCATCTCTCCTATAGATTGAGTGAATGAGAGAGAAATGGACTCTGCTTGAAGATAACATGACAATGCTGCTCCTGCCTACCTGGGTAGTTACCCTCAGGAAGATTCAGGTGTCACATGGCTCCTAAGATATTGTTACAAAAGCCAGTGGATTTGCACTTGTGGGGGCCAAAAAGACCTGGAGAACAAGCTTTTATTGACACAATATCTTTCCTAGCCAGCTGTGCCTCCCAAATTCTCACTTAAAAGCCCAGGAGCTTAAATGACATCACATTCATTACCTTGTGGATAAAAATGGCCCTTCTGAAGGCCAGAAATTCAAGGGCCTAAGAATAATTTCTTCCTTGTCAGGGCCAGTCCTGGTTGAGGCAGCCAGTGCTGCACTTGCTCTCAATTACTCCACTTGAAACAGTGCTGAAATCTGGGCCATGACCTGTGTTTGCTCTTTAAAAGGCCAGCGTGAGAGAAAGAGAGCATGTAGAAAGAGTATTTTTAATCATGGTGCTGTCTGTATGCTGCATTCACTGAGAGATTTTCAAATAAGCACAGCAGATTCCTGAATGGATGCATTGCAAGCTTTCTTATATGGAAGCTCTGCTGGGCTATTAATTGCTTTCCTCTGTTCTTAATAAACCAGGAGAACATCTTCTGACCCATTTAGAAGAATACTGCGGAGCCCAGAAGGAAGCTCCCTAACACATGCCTGAGATACAGCCCCTGCCCCTGGGCTGAGTTTTCTCTCCATCTACCAGCTCTCCTGCCCTTTAAATATGGCTCCCAGATAATCACTCCTGAGCTGCGATATACACAACCTTAAACAGCTGCTGGGAATGATTAAGTGCCTGTGCTTTGCTGAGGTTGTAAATCAAGCTCAGGAGCCATTTATTGTGAATGTACTATAAAGCAGTAGAAGTTATTGCTACTCTACTGCAAAATGTAACATCAGACAAGAAAATAAAGAGAGGGTAAATTTTGTTGTGAAGGTTTTAATGCGATGTGTTGTTTTTCCTCTGTACATTCTCTTTCTGCTTCTTCTCTGTTTTTCTCATCTCTTTGCCTCCATTTCTTCCTTCTCTGCAGTACTGTCTTCTGGATTCAAATCCAGCACTCCCACAACAGCACCCTGTGTCCCTCTGGATTGCAGAGAGCTAATATTAATAATGCTCCTAGGCATGGAACATTGCCTTGTGCCCTGTTGTTTTTATATAATCCTTAGAACAATTGATGAAGGAGATATTATCTTGATTTTAAACGGAGGGTATTTAATGTGGACCTAATCACTAGGCTGGTCAGTGCTTTGACTCTGAGGATTTCTCTGTCTTCTTCATGTGGCTCAATTGCGGCTGCGGACTGCTGTTGGGAAACGTGCCACATAATATCTAATTGCTCAAAATTTGTTGCAAGATGCCGGCTTAGGAATCTCTTTGCCATATGTTTTTGCCTTAATAATCTGGCATCACTTTCCTTGTCCACAGGACATCTTCTACTTGATTCAGAAGAGTCTCCCTCCTTTACCTCCTTTCCCCCGTCCTCTCCCAATTCAGCTTCCTCAGCTTTGCTTCTGTGGCTTCTCAGGCTCCAGCTCCAGTCTGATAATGAGGGGAGCATGAGCCCCATAGGAGCACAGAGAAGAGGCACCTACCCAGCCGGGGAGTTGGGGCCTCAGAAAAATCTTCCTGAGGGGTTATCTGACTTGAAGAAGAAGGAGGGAGCAAGTGAAGAGAAGGGCACTTGAGGGAGGGTGTTGGAGGCAAAAGTTCACAGGATGCAGCCATCCTGGGGGACAGAGATTGCCATGCTGAGAAACCTCAGTTGGTTCCATGAAATGTGGACGATAAGGCCCACGTGGAGAGAGATGAGGCTGAGGAGGTAGGCTCGAGCCGGGAATGGAGGAATTGGGGTTTTATGCGAAGAGAGGACCTGGTGTCCTACTTGTCTTTCAAATCTGGTATACACAGTAAGGATCTTTGCCATAGCTGAGGCAGCACAAATCTGGCCTCTTTCTTCTCCAAATGCTTGGTACAGTAGTCTTTACTATGCACTGCCTCGTGCATCAGAGAGGCTCTTGGAGGCAGGACTACGTGCCCTTCCTCCTTGCTGTCTGTGGATACAAACGAGTGCTTAGTGGCGTCCCGTTAGTTGACTGATTTGGGGGAGAAATTGGAAGCAATGGAAAACTCCACCATGAGAGAGTTTCTAGATTCTCCCCAGTGACAATTCCCATTTAGGTGACGGGGTTTATGTGCAATTGAACTTGAGAACGAAGGAGGATGAGACAAGGGTGCTTTCGCCTACTGCTCGTTGGTGATTCTCCGCATGACCTAGTGGGCACAGAGAGTGTCCTCCAGGGTACAGGACAGGTCCATAGCAAGGGTGTCAGTGAGGCTTGTCCCCTGTGGGGCTTGGCTCTGGGAGCCAAATTCATCCCCAGAAAAAAGACTGAAGCCGGAGCCTGAGAAGCCACTTCGCATTACAAAATCTCTGTGGTTAACAATGCAGAGCTCAGGGAAAAGAAGCCTGATTTTGTCTGCCTTGTTCTTTGTGAATGACTTCTTATTTCTCCTCAGGTCCCCCCTTTCCCTGACAGGTTTTTCTAGATTCTGGTGAAAACACATTTCCTCCTGAGTTTCTGAGGGGTTAATCCATCATAAAATTTCATTGCATGCATACTGATTGGCATATCAGACCACCGCGGGTAGAGTTGCAGCTTTATATTTGGTCTGCGGAATCTCCCCAAATAATACTGCAATGCTTCATTTATCTTATATCTTCATAAGGGAAAAGAGTGTTACAAAGACATTGAGTTTCCAGAGTTGAGGGCTGCCTTTTGAGGACAAGTTTAAAAATTGTATTTTATTAAACTCTGGCTAAAACAAATCTTAGAATGCATTCCCTATACTTGCTACATATAATTTATACTTTCTTCACGACAAGTACTGATTACGAGGAATCTAAATCACTGTACCCTGGGCTGTGAAACAATAGCTACTTTGTGATGAAGATTCTTGGGGTAACGGGGCTTTGTTCCCCTGCTACATGGCCCATGCTGCCACACTTCAGGGGCTATCTAATAGCCTTTATTTCAAATAGAGGGGATGAACCCAGGGCCTTCACACTGAGCTATATCTCCAGCACTTCTAAAAAATTTATTATTTATTAGTCAGGCTGGGCTCAAAGTTGTGGTCCTCTTGACTTATCCTCTCAGTGTGCTGGGATTATAATCATGTGACACCATACTTAGCTTTAATATCTTTTTTAAAAATTTACGTCTATTCCCTCTAAACTGTCAGTTGCTGTTAGTGGGTCTGCTTCAAAACTCCCTTTTTTTCCAATTTTCTATGGATTAGGAAGCTCGAAATCTCAGCTTGTTGAATTATATCCGTTGAGTGAGAACCTACAGGAATCCCAAGAAATAAAGTATATGAGCTGTAGCAGTGCATGAATTTTACATCTCATCTGTATGCTCAGAAATAGAGTTCTCCCTATTGCGGCAGCAGGCAGGGGCACAAAGCGTCCTCCATTTCAGCATCCTTTTGAATCTGTACGAAACCAAATGTGGAAAGTTTTTCTCCAAGGTTCTTCCAGCCTCAGAGTTACATATGTCACCCCCTTCTGACTTCTGTACCTTCCTTCTCATTAATATTCTCCCCAGCCCAACAAAAAGTGACCTATGTCTTCATTTAAACTTGGCCTGCAACCCATTTTTACCAAAGTGGTAACTGCCCTTTGTATTTTCATTTTTAGACTTTGCTAGCTATTAAATATAAGGATTTGTCTCTCAAAAAGAATATGTTGGGGGAAATAAAGCATCTTATTTTTCAGCTTATTATTCACCACCCTCCTTGTCTTTCTCGTGTACCAGCCCTACAGCACTGCTGTAGTTGGGCTCCTGCACTCCCCTCATCTGAGTAGTCATTATGGCATATATGACACAGCCCCTCCACTGGGGCCACAGTTTTTATTTTTACTTTTGTCCTTCAGGGGTACAGATCCTGGCAGTTAAGGTCAGGAGCAAGAACGTTGACAGGAACCACTAGCGCAATGATGCCTGTGTGCGGTGGGGGATGCTCTCTTCCCTGGTCTTTGTAGTGGTCTAGGTTGCTGCAGCGTCTGGCTTGGTACAGCACCTTCACCAGCTGCACTCCTCACCTGAGGGCTCTGATCTTTGGTTTATGTTTGACTACTTAGAATGTGTGAATCTCCTGAAATTGTAGATACCTGTGCATTTAGTGGATGAAAAGCTACCAGTGTCTACTAGATTCTTAACAGGTTTATAACTCAAAGAAGTTTGAGAACCACCAAATTATATTATCTTTTTATTGGTTAGCCCAAGTGTAGAATTATGTGGTGTGCTGGAGAGGGAAATAACAATTGCAATAATATTATAGAATGGGCCTTACAGAATGGCTGTCAAATGGATTGATTACTCTATCCCAAATATGAAGTGGTGTGTGTTTGTAGGGACGAGCATTCTCATGGAGGAAAATCATGAACACAGAGACTGCATTAGTTGAGACAGTAAACTCATCCACCATCCCAACACTTAGATATAGCCTCCATTTTCATGGAGAACTGAAATGCATTCTACACCCCACCCTAAAACACATCCCTGAACTTTTACTACATGGCTTTAGGACTGTAAACAGGACAAGACAGTGTTAAAGACCATAAGCACCGTGGCTAGTTGAACCCTATGTCTGGATGAGGAATTCACCTGGACAGTTTGCTTACACACTTTGTGACTCAATTTCCCTTACTTACAAAATGAGAATTACAATATCTTCTACTCCGAAAGGTCATAATAGAATTGAAGAGTCAGTACAAGCAAAGGTTTAGATAAATGCCTGACTCATAGTTAGCACTCAGTAAATGTCAACAGTTTTTATTACAGTAAGTCCCTGACTTACACATATTTAAGTTGTGGAGTTTCATGATCTACTGTATAAAATCCACAGGTGTATTGTATAAGACTCACTTGGTCGGCTTATGAATGCATCTGATTTAAGAACATTTTCCTGGAAAGGAACTGATTTGTAAGTTGGGGGCTTACTGTATTCTTCTTTTTTTTTTCCTTAAAATTATGTCATAGTTACTTTATTAGGTTACTAAATATTTGTCTTATTTATGCTGCTATAGCAAAACACTTGAAGCTGGGTAATTTATAATAGAAGTTTATTTTCACAGTTCTAGATGCTGAGAAGTTCAACCATGAGGGCAGGAGCCCTAATAGTCCAATCTCCTCTTATTGGTCCCAGCTCTTAGTACCATTGCTTTGGCCATTACGATGTTGTTTTGTTTTGTTTTGTTGAGACAGGGTCTCTCTATGCAGCACAGGCTGACCTTGAACTCGATGTAATCCTCATGCCTCAGCCTCCCAAGTGCTGGGATTACAGGTGTGCCACCACGCCAGTTGGCCATTAAATTAAACGTCTGAATTTTGGAGGGGACACATATGAATCACAGCAATATTCCTTGACCATCAGATTATGACTGGATAGTTTAAAACACAATTCATGCTGGTCATTTGGCTATTTTCAGTTTTTTTAAACAAACTAAATAACGGTATAATGAATACATGAATATTTTTCCATATCTTATTTTCTCCCCACTTAGGATAAATTTCAAGTTGAGTTGATGAGCAGTGGTACATAGAGTTAAGTTGCTTTCCAGAAATGTTGCTCCAGTCTCCATTCCCAGCAGCAGTCTGTGGGTGCCCACTTCTCCTGTCTCACATCTCACAATTCAATGCATTATGATGCAAATCCTTTTCAAGCCCTCTTCCCCATTTTTTGGTGATGCTACGAACTGAACCTAGGACCCTGCAAATACTAGCCAAGTACTTTACTAATACCCAGTCCTTGAGTACTGCTTTCTATTGCTCTAGTCACGTTTCATTTTTTCCTATTTTTGCCTATTTCCATTCTACTACTTCGGAAGTTTTTCATTTCTATTGCTATTTCCAAAATTTTAATATGGCGGTTGTACCAACATATTTTTCTAGAAATTACAAAACTAACCTTTCTAAAAATGCTTTAACTTCACTCTGAAATGTCTTTAAAATTACTGCTATCCATTGTTCTAATTCTACCACATATTTAAACAGTTGCTATTGTTATTATTACTTATAATTAACGCTTGTTCAAATTTACCAGGATGTTTTACCAGTCTCTTTGCTCACTGCTAAATCTTGCACATATGTCCTGTATGGGTTCCTTCCATTCTTACTGAAGTGAAGGGCTATTGTTAGTAAACTCTCTTAACAACTTTTGTACATTTGAAATGTTATTTCTTCTTTACTCTTAGCCATATATATATACATATATATATGTATATATATATAGTTCTAGACTATAATTATTCTTCCTCAACATTTTGAAAATTCTAATTAATTGCATTGTGATTGCTTTACAGACAGCGTTGGGCTGGGTACAGCGGCGCATGGCTATAAACCCACCTAATAGAGAGGTTAAGGTAGGAGGATTGCAAGTTCAAGGCTAGTTGAGACACTTTAGCAAGACCCTGTCTCGAAATAAAAGATGAAAAGGACTGGTGGTGTAGCTAGGTGGTAGTGTGCTTGCCTGACACCCGTGGGGACCCGAGTTCAATCCCTATCCGAAGTGGGGATTTTCCTCCAGGGAATGCTCATCCCTACAAGCAAACCCCACTTCACATTTGGGACAGAGCTATCAATCCATTTGATGGCCACAACTCCTTTATAGGTAATAATTTGGTTTTTCTCTTTTAAATTTCCTCATTATGGACTTCAGCAGTGTGTCAAGCTGTTTTGTTTTGTTCATTTTTAAATCATGCTTAGTCTTTGATATGCTTTTAATTTCTCTCCTTTTATTCAGTGTTTTGAAATATTTACTGAGCACCTCCTATATACTAGATGTTTTTTAGATACCAGGAGCACAGAGGTGAACAAGAAGGAAGTTACTGCTTTAAAGGAACTTAAGAAATAGTAGAATTTGCAATACGTTCAGATTTTCAACCTCAGGACTCAAAATTTCCTTTAATTCTGAAAAAAAAAAACTCTTTTATTTCTTCCACTATTGGCTTGCATTTATCATTTTTGTTATTGCCATATGAAATTCCCATTTGTCTTTAATTGGAAATTATCATCCTGTTTTTAAGATTTTTAACTTTTCTTTCATATTTTCCATGTTTTTAACTTTCTGAGCAGAATTCTGGGAGACCTTTTCAGTTCTGTTTTTTAATTTCTTAAATGTTTTTAGAAGCACAGCTGGTCTTCTGAAATTCAATTTCTATGGTTTTCATTCTTATAATTTCTGTTTAATTTTTTTCAAATCTATTTATTTTTTCATAATGTCTTGGCTAATGTATGCTATTTTTCTTATATCTGAATATTTTAAATGCACAGTTTTAAAATTTTCTTTCAGATTGTTGTATTTGCTAGAGTCCTGTATGCCATTTCTCTTATCTGCATGACTGCTGATTCTACCCTGGCATGGAGCTGTTTTGTGTATTTTTTTTTTTTTTTTTTTTTTGTGGTGCCGGGGATCGAACTCAGGCCCTTGTGCTTGCAAGGCAAGCACTCTAATCACTGAGCTAAATCCCCAGCCCTGTTTTGTGTTTTTGATTTCATTTTGGTGGGGATTATTTCCTACAGAGTTCCCACATGTGTTTTCTCCTGTTCCTGTTTTGTGCCTTCATTAATTCTGGACCCATTTTCAGATTGGCCCCTAGTGTCAGGATTTCTATACTAGAAACGGGGATCTGCACCCATGTGTGTGAGCAGAAGGACGTTAAAGACTCATTTCAATTTGTGGCTTTTCTTTTCTCCAGTAGACCCAGGCGAAAGCCCTATTTTATATCACACTGAAAGACATGCAGGCAGAATTGTCTTTATCCCTAGGAGACAAAGAAACTCGGAGTCCTCATTTTCCGGTTCTTCATTTCATGTGGGGAAATGGTTCTAGTTCCAGCCCCAAGGACTTGATTTCTGTTGCATTTACACCAGAAGTGTTCAACCCCAACCCTGAAGAGGTAGAGCTGGCTCACTTGTTCCATAAGACTTCACAGCCCCTTTCTCCTTAACCATTCCTGCTTATTTGTGACACCTGGAGTGTGCCCTGGATTATTTTTGATTTTAGTTATGAATTAATGTTTTCAAATTTTATTCCACAATTTTTTTCAGTTGAGAGAAGCTTATTGCTTTGTGGCACTGGCTTATTCTATCACCTTCAGCAGGATTTCTAATACATATTTTTTATATATTTACCTGATACTTATTCACCTTAAATCTCTTATTTTCTGGAGTCCTTTGCATATGATCATATCATTCTAAAAATGTTGATAAATTTGTTCTCCATTTTATAAAAATCTTTTATATCTTTAATTATTTTTGCCTATGTAGTTTGTTACAGATTGCTAGCAGTGTGTCAGATTCTTCTAATGTAATCATATTTTTATTGGTCTCTATGTAGGGTTGCTTCCTATGAATGCTATACTATTCATTTGTCTCAACAATAATTATAGCTTTTCTATATTTCAGATTGTGCTTTTTATTGTTTTTGATGATTCTGACTTGTTGGATATTTAAAAATTTTGCCTCTATGTACAGCTCTTCTATTGAAGTTATCTGCCCAGTCTTTGGTCACATTGATTGTTTCAAGGTTTTCTGAGTTATTTTAATTTAAATGTGCTTTTACAAAATCACAACTCTCGTAGAGAGTGTTATTGTTTAATGCTTTTTTTTCCTTTTTGCCATTTATGTGCTTTTTCTATTTATTCATTTTTGCTGTAAACTTTTTTTTTGCTATTTTTCTGGCAAAAATTCAAAGAACAAACTTTGTGCTTTTAATGTTAATACTGATTAGTCAGATTTTTCAAAGGCAATTCTAGATCTGTGTTAAATTAGCTCTTACAGTAAGTGACAAATTAGTAATATTAAAAAAGCGATCTGTCTTAGTCCATTCAGGCTGCTTTAACCATAGACTCAGTAGCCTACAAACAAAAGAAATTTATTTCTCATGTATCTGGAGGGCTTTCACAGTGAGCTACATTCCCAGCCCTTTTTAAAAATTTTGTGACAGGGTCTAACTAAGTTGCTAAGTTACCCAGGGTAGGCTTGAAGTGTTGATCCTCCTGCCTCAGCCTCCCTGACTGCTAAGATTACAGCTGTGTGCTCCTCGCCAGCTCCTCATGCATCTTTTAAAGGACACTAATCCCCCTGGAGCTTTCTTCATCTAATCACCCCCTGAGAGCCCTTTCTACTAATACTATGACCTTGGGAGGATTTCAACAAGTGAATTTTGGAGGACACAAAATTTTAGACCATATTACCATCTCCTGTGGGAGAAAAGAAACATAATCTTGCAATACACTCTTCTACTCTTACTCTAGTTCCTCTTTGTATACTCTGGTTATAGATGCCATAATTTCTTGTCTATTGTATTAAAAATAACAGCGATCATTTGATTCGCTTAAAAATACCCGTTGGTAATCAATTTTATAACTAATTAAAACACATTTAAAACAATCATCTAAACTCGTCTCTGTATAGCACTCTTTTTTTTCTCTATACCTGTCCTTCTATCAGGATTTCCCCCTCTGGGCTGGTTTTGCTGTTCTTCTCATTGATCTGGCCTAGACCTTCCGACAGCGTGTCAGGAGGGCTGCGGCCGGGTAGGCTGCCATGTGCTGGCACAGCTGAGCTAGTGATCTGATTGGGTGTGGGCGCTCAGATCTCATCCTCAAGCTCCATGGCAATTTGCTGCCATCTCTTCCAGCACTTTGACTGCTGAAAAGTCTGAGAAGGACCTGATTTTGTTGTGGAATTTTATTTTCTCTGGGTGACCTGGTTATTTTCTTCTAGATGTCTCCAAGATTTTCTCTTATGATTCTTCTTCCTCCTTTTCCTTTCGGATACTGAAAAATTCCTCTTGGTTGTGCTAACAGGTAGCCAGTTTTCTTAGAACATAATGCACATTAAATTTTCTTTTTTTTTAATTTATTTTATTTTAATGGTACATTTTAGATGTACATAGTGATAACATTCATCATTGGGGATTTGTACCTGTACATGACATATCTTGCTGCTTCTTTTTTCCCATTCCCCTCCCCTCACCACCTCCTTATTTACAAAAGCTCCCCTTCCTCCCTCCTTGTTTACAAAAGCTTTGTTTCCATTTTTTCCTTCCATTTCTTATTTCTTTTGTCCCTCTGTTCCTTTCCCCCTCCCTTGTTCCCTTTCCCATTTGGACATTTTCTTCCCTTCCCCAATATAATACATTTTAGTCTTTATTTACACTTTCAGTTTCTCACATCAGAGAAACAATGTGGTATTTAAACATGTGTGTCCGATTTATTTCACTTAAGAGTATGGTCTCAAGATGCATCCATTTTCCTAGGAACATCTCAAGCTTATCATTCTTTATGGCAGAGTAGTACTCCATTGTATATAAAAACCACATTTTCTTTATCCATTTCGCTGCTAATGGGCATTTGGGCTGCTTCCAAGATTTAGCTATTACAAACTGTGCTGCTATAAACATGGGTGTGCATATATCGCTGTGGTATGATGCTTTTAATTCTTTTGGGATGATATCTAGAAGTGGAATAGCTGGGTCAAATGGGCTCTCTAATCCTAGTTCCCTGAGGAATCTCCACACTGATTTCCATTGCGGTTGGACTGGTCTACATTCCCACCAACAGTGTAGAAGTGTTCCTTTTTCTCCACAGCCCCTCCAGCATTTGTTATTGACATTAAATTTTGTAACTAGAGCATTTATTGGTGACAGAGAGCATTTCCTATAATGCTCTTGATTACGCTCTTGCTTCTTATTCAGCAAAAATGTGGACTTTTACAACTCCTTACAATTGATCCTACTAGAATGAGCTTCTTCAGCAGTTTTTTTTAAAGTTTGTAGAGAAATATCCTGAGATCTTTTAAAATGATAAATTAACCAAGATGCATCATGTACAGGTACAAAATAAATGTGATGAATGTGACCATTATATGTAAAATGTACCAATACATGTTCTTGGTTTAAAATAAAAATAAAAAATTTAAAAAAAGATAAATTAGAAACTTATATTGTACAGCGATACCTTGGTTCATGAACTTAATTCATGCCACGATTGTGGAAAAGATGGCTACAGTCATGATGGCCACAGTTGTGTCTATCACCAGATGAGGAGTTCACAAACAAAAAACAAAATTTTGTCAGATACTTTCATGAACCAAGGCACCACTGTATTTTATTTTCAAATGTTTTCTCTTGTTTCTTTCAGTAAACCTGCTTTAGAGGGGGAAATATTTCTGACCCCTTTTCTCATCCTTCAAATCTTCTCCCATGTTGAACCCTCAATGAGGCCTTCCTTGACCATCAGTCTAGCACTGCAGTTCCTTCCGCTGTCGTTTTGCTCCTGATTCCCAATTCCATTTTGTTCTTTTTCCGTGTATTTTCAATTTCTAAAGCTATCATATGTTCTATGTTTGTTTAATCTAGTTTTTAATGACTGTCCTTCCTTTACCCCATTCCAGCTTCACTAGAATATAAACTCCTCAAGAGAGAATAAGGATCTTTGTATATTCTGTTCTCTGATGTATCCCAAGACCATCAGAGGGTCCCTGGAAGACATTAGGTGCTTGTTAAATATATATTGGATAAATGATTAGATTTTTCAGGTACCTAAATATCTAGTGATTTATTCTGTTCATATATGGACACGCAGATGTGTTCCTTCCTAATACCCTTAGAGAGGTATGTAGACTGGGAATATAACAGGTCTCTTTGGAGACTGATACAGTCCCTTGGCAAGCTCTTTCACATCCTAATTAACATAAGATGGGGAAACTGCACATTGACTAAATTAGAACCATCATTCCAAGGATTCACAGCTTGAGCGAAAGATGAGAGAATGATAATTAGCAACAGAAGGGTCCTCTTTCTCCTGAATGACTTCCTCTGTGTGTTTGATATGGATGACTAGGACCAGGTTTGCACAAAAAATAACCCTGAGGGACTCTTGGTGCCTTTGATGGTGTCAAAATCCCACCAGCCAACACACAGAAGGTATTACTTACCTTGCCTTCATAAATAATGAAGAAAAGGTGAATCCATTATGGACTGAATACAAAGGGTGGGTAGCTTTTATTTTCTTCTGCAAACAGAAGAATGTACTATTGATTAGTTGGAATAGCTCTTATTCTTCAGCCCCCTCCTGTTCATTTTGGAATCAGTACTCTTATCATCTCAAATAATCAATATAGGGAGTTTACGTCTGCTGTGGTTTGTCTCCCACATGCTCCCATGTGGAAGCTTGGTCCCCACTGTGGTGGTGGTGAGGTGCTTGTAAGAGGAGGGGCCTAGTGGAAGGCAGTTGGATCACAGGGCTCCTCCTTCATGACTGGATGAACTCTCAGTGTGGGTTACATCTCACAGATGTGAATTAATTCTCATGAGAACAGCTACTATGAACAGAGGTCACTCCACGTGTTTGGTGTTTTCTGTGTGTGGCCATTTCCCTTTCTCTTTCTCTGATGTGCTATGACAAAACTGAGGGGACCCTTCCTAGGATACTAGCACCATGCTGTTTGGACCTTCTAGCCACCAGAATTGTGAGCCAAACAAGCATCTTTACTCTCAAGATTCAGGTGTTTTGTTATAGCACCACAAAACAGACTAAGACAGTGACTCTCCTCTTCAAGAAAACTTAAAATCTTTGCTCATGGTTCCTCTAATTTAAACATGCTCTTCAAGATTCAATTTAAACACTGCCTTCATTATAGATATTCCTCAGTTTTTCCGAACAAAACTGAGACTCCCTTATAAAGATCCGCCTCCTTTTGGTGTCATATCTCTTGTGATACTTAGCACGGTCATCCTTTAATGCATCCTTCAGTGTGTTTTTTCTTACACTTTTTAAACACTTAAAGAATAAGAACTACGTCAGCCATCTATTGCTACATAATAAACTACTGCAAAACTTAATGTTTGAAAGATGTATTATTTCCTACAATTCTATGAGTTGGCTATGTGGTTATTCACAGGTTTTATCTGGACCTACTCATGTGAATGCAATTTTTTGGGAGCAAGTAGTGTCACTTGGGCCATGGGCTCAGGTTGAATAGGTGGCTAGACTGTTCTTCCATCCCAGGGTTTTTTATGGCCTGGTATTCCCAGGATAGTCCTCCAAGAGTACAACGGCAAAAGCTGCAAGGCTTTTTGAGGTTGAGATTTCCTTAGTGTCATTCACCTCACATCCTAATGGCTAAAGAAAGTCGTGAAACCTGTCCAGATTCAAGGAACAAGAAAGTCATTTCACTTTTTGATGGAAGAGATGGCAACGTGGTGCTGAGAAAGAGATATGCAGGTTGGTAGAAACTGTCCAAAGTTTGTTTGCAAGCATCCATTCTCTGGCCAAAATTGTTCATGTCCCTCTGTTACGCAAAGTACCTTTTCAGGCCCCCAGAACTCTCACTTCAGTTTTCAGCATCATGGCTGTGATCCCACAGATTCCTCTAGATCCAGAAGTGGACAAGGCTTCTGTGGTGTAGTATCTTGGGATCAACAACTATTAATCTCTATATCTGTGGTCTAAGATGCCAAGTTATCTACCCATACCCAGCACTCCATGCTGTGGATAAGCACAGTAGGCCTCCTGGGCAAAGCAGGGAGCAGTAGGGAGCACATGGCCACTTACTGCATCGCAGTCCTGAAACCCAGCTGGATCATCTGGCCAGTTCACCATATTTCATTTAATGTGAACTAACTTCTGCTCCTTTGAAGTGATTCCCTGGCTTCTTATTCTCCTTGGCAGTTAGCTCTGTCCCCCTTGGACTCCTGATTATGCCCTCTGAGGTACCTTTTCTTTTTCAATGTAAAACATTTTTTTTTTCATTAGTACATGTGTGTAGTACATAATGTCTACATTCCTTGTGGAAGGTTAGTACAGGTGCATAACACATCGTCATTTCTTTTGTCATTCCCTTACCCTTCCCTCCCTCCTCCACCCATCTCTTATCCTCTTCCTTGTTTATTAGTTGCTTACATTCCTTGTGTGGAACTAGTACATGTATATAGCGCACACACACACGTAAACACACACACATACACACACGCAAAGACAGAGAGGGAGAAAGGGAGGGAGAAAGAGGGTGAGAGAGAGAGAGATTGAGAGTATGGAAGATACAGATGTGTGCATTGACTTGATGTAGTAATCATTCGACAATGTCATATAATATGTCTAATCACCATGCTGTATACCTTTAACATATATAATTTTATGGGCCCATCATTTCCCAATAAAGCTAAAAAGGTTACTTAAATTTGTAACTGAGTAGTGTTCTCAGTTTTCCACTGCCTACAGAACATTAGGAGTGTAGAGGTCTTTCTATTTTAATCTAATCTATAGTATTTTTTTTATCAGTGCAGCTCTCCTAAAACATTGTGAATCTCCTATGAATCTTCTCCACATCCATGCTGGGCTCTGTAAGCCCTATGTGTATATTTTAGGAAATAAACCCTTCTGTGGAGTAGTTGCTGCATGCTAATGCCTTAAGTTCTTCGGATGCCCCTGTGTCTTAGTGAAAGTGTCTGCCTTGCACTCTCTTTAGTCTTTCGGATGTTTACGGAAGGGTGGAAAGCCACAACGTTGGCAAGATGGTAATGTTGAGACCATGCTGTACACTGACCATTGTTAGCTAGACAGGTTGAGAGTATGAAAGGATTAAATTTCTAACCCAAATCTGGAGCCTTTTACTTTTCTTTAAATCATGTTCACAAACTGAAAATTTCTTTCTTTAGTTCATCTCTCACTTGACATCATTTATCATACACAGTAAAAAGTGCCAATTGACACTGTCAACTGTCTGCCAGATCTACAAGCTCATTAGGAACATTCTCTGTGCTCTCCAGCACCTCAGAAAATAGTCTTGCCAATGTTCCATCACTCCATAAATGGATTGCCTTTCTCCAGCTTTTAATAGCAACTTCCTGACTGCTTTTCCAGCCTTTACGAGCAGCCTTTTCACTGTCTCTCAGCCTTCATCTGCAACCCAAAACTAAAACCAGTGTCCCACAGCCCCACTTCCAGGCATCTATTTGGGTCTGTTGTATTTTTTTTGGCATAGTAAACTATATCAAAATGTGATGGCTTAAAATACGAGTCATGTATTGTTTCTTGTGATTCTGTGGCTCGACGGGGTGGCTCTGTGTGAGTTTCTCCTGGGGTCCTTCATGTGGCTGCACGCGGGTGTAGGGCCAGCTGTAAGACAGCTCTGCTGTATGGTTGGAGACCTGGATCTCTGACTCCACACATTTCTTGGGTTTCCTCATGGTATCATAACCACAAGGCTCCAAGACAGAAAGGGCAAAGGCTGCAAGATCTCTCGAGGTCTGGGATCTGGAACTCACACCTCCTCCCACCACATTGTGTTTGTCAAAATGTGTCAAGCAGCCAGGCTGGTTTGAAGGACTTTGCCTCTGGGTGTGGGTGGGACAACCCAGTCACATGCAGAGGAGGACATCACTTGAAATGAGAAGAATTTGTAGCCATTAAGCTATGTAATACAGGAGCCACGTTCTATTAATTGTATTCTTTATGGCATAAAGCAAATCATCTAACATAAATGAGTGCTATGACAGATATTTGTGGGAGAGAAGGAGGAAGAAGAATTGAGGTCAGTAATTCCAAATTTGACATTCTATTTAAAATAGACTTAGCGTTCAGATACTTTCAAAGGCATTTTCCTTCGGTGATTTAGGAGGATTTCGCTACACATAATAAATGTGGCCAGAAAAATGCTGACTTTATCTTTTAATACTTGAAAACCTAGAAACATGGTTTAGTTCAGTTAAAGGATTTTCAATCTAACAGCTCTCGTGAATATGATATCCACAGTACTGCTGAGTGAGCTGAAGTAGATCTCTGAGACTAGAGACGGGGAAATTCACAAGTATGAACATGTCTGGCTACAAATGTGAATATGACTAAAACCCTTAATAAATGCAGAGAGAATTCAAAGTGAACCCTGTAAAGAATAAGGCCAATTTTTTCTCTTCAGTTAAAAAGACTTTGTTTATATACATTACAATAAATTGCATCCTAAAATAATCTAAATGACTTTAAATCCAAGCAATTTAAACCATATTCAATGTTGAACATAAACATACAAATGTGTGCACAGGGTTCTAGTTGTCATGGTGACGCTGTACTGTTTAACATCCGGAACCTTGTTTAACATTTCTATTTATTAATGGATAAAACAGTAAACAGACAATTTCAAATCCCTTTTAGTACTATTATTTAAATAGGCACTTTAAAAAAGCAAAGACTCTATATGACCCACTTTCCTATAGCTACCTCAGAGTATTACATTTAGTTGGCCCTCAATATTTGCTAAATTAAATAAAGTTGAGCTTTCATTCCTATTCTAACTATGATATATAAATTTCCACTTCCTTGTATGATTTCATTCCTATGTGCGAATTGGAAGTAAATACTTTCCAGATGCTCCGTGTGTGTGTGTGTGTGTGTGTGTGTGTGTGTGTGTGTGGTACTGGGGATTGAACCTGGTGTCTTTGCACTGAGCCGATCTGCATCCTTTTTTAAATTTTGAGGCTGGGTCATTTCAGATAATTTTGAAGGCATTTTTCTTTTCCTCATTTAAGGGTTTGTCCTCACATAATAGGACCACTGTGGAGAGAAGTATTTTTGTTCTTTTGTCAGCATTAGATTCAGTGGCTTCCCCCATCCATCAGCATTTAGAGCCTCTTAATTAAATTAGTAGCATGGATTTCTCCTTCTCTATCTAATAGACTGTGCAGTGGCCTTCCCTGGCTTGATCAATCTATGCAGACGCAATAATATCCTCCATGTGACTGGCACTGTCACACTGAGGAGAGACAAAGACAAAGTTCCTAGTCTTAATATATGCATTTTGAATTGAGGAAAACATATTTCTATGAACAATAATAATATTGGTAATAACAGCAGTTAGTATGACTTGCTTGCCTATTCTTTGCCAAGTACATTTCCTATGTTATCTTCCATTCATCAAAGAACACTGCACGTTAAACAGTTATTGTGTCCCATCTGAAAGTAAAGAAGTAGGTTGTGGGAATTTTGTAAACTTGCTGGAGACCACACGTACAGTAAGTAGGTGAAGCAGGAATCCCAATGGAAAATCAATGTTAAAGGGCCCATTCTTCCCGTCTGCTGATCCAGGGAATAGCTTGGCTAGGGACACATGGCAGAAAATCCGAGAAGACCCTCAAATAAGAATGTGGGATCCCAGCTGAGGATGAAGAGGAAGGAGAAATGATTGTTTTCCCACTGGGCCATGTTTTGAGGCTTAGATGGAGATTGAAATGTGGGCGCTGGATGGGCAGGAACCGCAGGGGCGGGTTAGAGCTGCGTTAGTGAGGCAGCGTGACTTTCTGCCATCCCTGTCCACCTTGCCCTGGCCAGTCTCCTTCTTGCTCCCTCCCTTATCACCGTCACACAGCTGTCTTTTCTTTCTTCATTCAAGACGGACAAATCCATTATAGTACTTCCTCACTTCCCATAAAACCTTCTCCAGATTACAAATTTCTGGTTTCCTCAGAAACTCTCTTGCATGTACGTTCACTTCCAGTTTGCCTCAGATTTCAGCGTGTTTCTCATTGTGTTTTCATGCTTTCCCACTTCTCAGCAGGAGTGAAATCTCCTGGAAGCAAAAGTTTGTCTTTTTTATTAACTCCCCTCCATCCTCATCCTGCACTCTATGTTGGACATTTGATAAATGTTATTTACAGAGTAACCTGAAAGGATGTTGTGAGGGATAAATGAAAGCAATCACATTAATGAATGACAACCCACAAAACCTTGCTGAATGATACAGTGTGTCTAAAATGGAATTTTCATTATCCTGTCTGACAATTGGACATTTGTAGTCTTTAAATTTTGTTTGCCTTTATTTTCACTTAAAAAATATTTGTCTTTTTTCTGTGTTCTTTTTAATTCATTTTTTGGTATTTAGTTTTAATGACTTTAATTTTTATTTTGTCAACACAACAACGTAAATCTCTTCAGTAGTCAAATAATAAGAGCATTTTGACAGGAGACCACATCTCCCTACTGTTCCGTCCCTGTCCCTAATTCACTTGGTCATTGGCAAACAGTTTCAACCGTCTTAACCATATCTTCTAGCATTTACTTGAAAATGCTAGAAAATATTTTGAAAATGAAGATACTGCTATTTGTTTGATTATTTTAGTTACTATTTATAGTATAAGTATAACCTCATCTTGCATATAAATTTCCCTTCTCCCCAGTCTGCTCAAATAATTAAATAACATTTGGAGCTAAATCAATATTTATTTTTGATAGTATCGAGATTGTGTAAATGTTATTAGTAGTTGAGCCACATTAGAAAACTGATGACATTTGAAATTTTTTAAAAAATAAAAAACTGATAATATTCTCCTTCTTATACAACCTTTTCCCTTCCATTTAGTAAATAGTTCCTTTTATAAGAAATTATTTAATGCTCTGAGCATCCAGTGCTGTTGCTGATCCAGAAAACAAGGGTCCTGTGTTTTTTGGCCATGAGCTTTAGACCCGCTCTGGCTTTCCCTTGTCTTGTCCTCTCTGCGCAGTCAGAGATCCACAGGGCCTGGGGGCCAAAAGGAGACATACATGCCCACCCGAGGCCTGAACTACCTGCCCTTGTAGATGCTGCTTCCGCAACCCAGACTCCCGGACGCCCTGCCCAGATGGTCCCAACCCCTTTTCCAGGCCCCTCCTCACAAAGGCAGATGGTGCTGCTCTGTGTGCATTGCACCCAAAGCTGCCGTCACGATGCTGTGAGCTTGACCACAACTCCTTTGAGAAGATAGGAGCCAGGGCTGGGGCATAGACTGGGTTGCAGGCTGGAGAACTCGGTCTGATTCTTGGCCTGGCTGGGCCCAGTGTTTATTTACCTCCCCGTAATTCACCCTCAACAGACGATGGGACTCACTCTCTGCTCGTTTCCTTCAAATACATCTGCTAATTATTTGTTTTGTTCTATTAGAGAAGTCTCTCCTTTCAGAGTTGTCTAAATCTGCTGACCCTGTTACACTGCAGCGACTTATTACCTCTATCATTTGTCCTTTTTAAAATCTATTCTGCTTCTCCTCTGTTTTCTGTGCTATTTTCTAGATTTTGTGTGTTCTTCCCTCTTGGTTTATTTCATTATTTTGGTGAACAAGTACACAGATGTTTCATACTGAGAACTTTGTTATGTCCTTCATACTAAGCTTGGCATCAAATTTGTAGACTGGAAGATGATTTCTTTCAGCATTTTGAAGACATTGCTTCATTGCTGACCTGCAGATATTGCTACTAAGTCCAGTGGTGTTTTAGTCCTTGACCCTTCATGTGGAATCTGTTTCTCCTCTCTCAGAGAGTCTCCCAGGAGACGTTTCCTGGTGGTCTGTAATTCCATATGGCTGTGTTGGGTCTGGGCACTTTGCACTAACTCAGCTGAGAGCTCTGTGAATTCTTTCAACCTGAAAGCCGTGATCTTCCATCCAGGGGAGTTTCTTACTTTGTCCTTTGTTAAAGCCCCTCCTCCATTTTCTCTGACTTTTACTGTTTTGACCTGATGTTTGAGTGTTTGATTTCTTAGAATTATTTTGAAAATTGAAAAAAAATCTTCCTTTTGGGAGGAGGGTCTCTTTGTTCTCTTTCTGGAGACTTATGACGGTCCCTTCCTTCCTTGCATCTTTCACGTATATCATACTTTTCCTTTCTCAGTTGCTGTTAATAATGTCTTACCTCTTCTTTCCCCCATAGATACAATGTCTTTTCTTATTTCTCTGAAAATATTAATTCTAAATCTCCTTCCCTATCTTTCTCGTTTTCTCCATGTTAATTTTTTTCTTTAGAGGCTTGTTTTGTTCTCTTCTTGTTGGAAAATTTCCTTATGAGTCTCTGAACCTAGACTGACAAATCATGCCAAGCAGGAAGGCTAACGACCTGTGCGACAGTTCTGTGTGCAGGGAAAGACTGTACGGATGTGGTGAGGCGCGTGTGACATGGCAGGGTGGCCACCTGGCTTTTCATTGGAGGATGCTAAAATTCCAGTGTCTACAGGTCTTTTTTCCTGAGCAGGTGAGCATCCTGGGGGGGTGTCCTTTCAATTTCCTGTGCCAACTTTCTGGGAGCCAAGAGGGGAAGGGAGCTAGTGTTTTCTCAGCTTGACATACAGGATTCTGCTCCAGCTCAGTTGCCCTTGACCTTGACCTCGCTGGGCTTGGTTGAAGCCTCTCCTTTTTCCAGCCCTCAGTCACTGAAGTGTCCTTCTGCTGGATAGGCGTCTGGACCTTGAACTATTCCTTTAAACATTTCCATGGAGTCCCCTATGGGCTCCCTGTCACCATTTTCAAAGGGGACTCCGTCCCTTGAGCACTTCCAGCAATTGTAGCGCCAATTAACTTGTTTCTTGCTGGCTTCCTTTTTCTGTTCTGTTATGTCAATGTCCATGTGTGTATCTGCTTACTAATTTTTAAAGCTTGTTATACCTCTTATCTGCAATAATCTCCTCATATGTTCTTTTTGTTCCCTAGTTTTATACATTTTTAAAAATTCCTTTACTCTTCTGTAAATGGATATTTAGCCATAAAGGAGATAAATTCACATATTCAATCCGCCATGTTTAATAGGGAGTTTTACTGACATTTATTTAGTTTTGTGCATATATTTTTCTTCATATTTTCTCATGAGTCTATTATTGAAGATGTGATTTAACATTTACAATATCTATAAGTGTTATCCTTAAGGCCACTTAAGGTTTTGAGTCTACTTATTTTTATACACATTTACTGATTTTTTAAAATAAATTCGCATATTCAATCTGCCATGTTTAATAGGGAGTTTTACTGACATTTATTTAGTTTTGTGCATATATTTTTCTTCGTATTTTCTCATGAGTCTATTATTGAAGAAGTGATTTAACATTTACAATATCTATAAGTGTTATCCTTAAGGCCGCTCAAGGTTTTGAGTCTACTTGTTTTTATATGCATTTACTGATTTTTTTAAATACATTGCTTAGGAAGTAAAAATATTTAAAATATCTTTTGAATTAGGGTAGGAATAAATAAAAACAAAGAGAAATCTGAAAGTTTAGTAAAGTTTTCGTATAACTAGTGATAAATAGGTAAAAACCATAGTAAGAAGTAACTGCAATCAGAAAAGCCCTTTAAAACTCAAAGTGCAATCAAGTAATTATGACACTTGTCATGGTTCCTGTAAAGATCTCAGGGATAATAGAAGATAGAGTGAGTACAAGAATATCTGCACTTCACAGGAAGAATAAAATAGAAAGGAAAATTGGAATTAATAATTAATTAGAAATATCGAGTTCTAAAACTAATAAAAGCAACCACAGTTTAAATTTTTATCAAGCGCTTACTATGTGAGAATAAATATGTTGTCAAATAAAAAAAATCTGAACTTGATAAGGAGAGATTTTATTCCAAAAAGATTGTATCATGTGGAGGAGAGAGACTATTGTAATAGAGAGAATGCTGTAAGCATAAAAGCTGCAAACTCATAAGGAATAGGCAAGAAAGTTTTTCTTCTATAAAGAGGTACAAATAAGACTCGAAAGAACTAAGTGTGGGAAATGGAATGAGAGGGTGGGGTGACTGGAAAGCAGATCAGAGAATGTTTTACCCCGAGGCCAGGCAAGAGCTATCTGCTGTCTCTGTCTGAAGATGAGCTAAAGTTTAAGGGCCCAGGGGTAGGAGAAAAGCTTAACCAAATTTGTTTAACAAGCATTTTGTTCTGATTGATCAGTGAGGAAAGACATTTCATCTAATTAGTTACCAGGCAAAGAATAGCCATGTAGCAGGCCTGTGCCTGGCCTTGCCCTGGGAAAAAAAGGGGTTGTCCATGTGAGTCTTATTTGAGTCCCGGGAGAAGGGGCTTCTCTCCAGTCATCCCACAAAAGGGTGGGACGATTTCTAAATTTTTCTGCTTTCCAGGATTGCAAGAATGAGGTAAATTTATCACTGTTTATACAAATAAGCAGGATGGCTATCCCTGAAAAGCTAAGAGGCTCTGTGGTTGATAGCTGAGAGAAATACTTGGTACAATGTAGTAAGTGCTGTGATGAATAAATATGCAGGTTGCCATGGTAATGCAGGGGCGAGACACCTCATTCGGGAGAAGGAGTGGGCAGCCATCGCCTAGCTGTTCTTAACGGATGCCCAGGATCTACCTAAGTGGAAAGCAGGCCATCAGTAACAAGCCTGAAAATATCAGCGAAGATCATAAGGCGAATGTGCTTTGTAAACTTCGTGTAGTTGAACATATGTGCAAGAGGGCAGGGGGAAAATAGGTTTTCCTGGCTGATGAAAGGTTTTCCTCCTTCAGGCTATTATGCCAATTTTTTCAGTGTAGGAGTCTATTTGTAAGCAACTAGTAAAAATCTTGGTAATACATAAGAATTTATCTGGAGTTTATTTTCCAGTATAAGCTGTTTGTTGTCTTCCAGCATCAATCTTCATTATCTCTAAAGTGTCAAACTTCTACTTTACTCACTTTGAGAAACAGATTGCTGCAAAAGAAAATTTCTTCTCTCGAACCCTTGGGAGAGGTACTAATTCCAAAGCATCCCCGTGGCACACCATTTCCATTGGCTTGGGGTTTAGGTGCAAGTATGCTGCAGGGAAGGCTATTTATGAGTCAGAATTCAGCCAGCAGGGACATCAAATGTGGTAGATGAGGAAGACTTTGAGGGAGGTCATCTGGGCTGGAAAGACGAGGTTAGGGCACAGATAGCACACCGAGGGGAGAGACACAGCTCTTTGGTGAATAGGATTCAGTGAGGAAAACAAGAAGGTGGCCCCCACTTCTGCATGCTTGCTGGACCCTCGTTCCCCTCAGCACTTCTCTCCTGTGTCAGGAGACCCCGCTCTCAGCAGTTACACCGACACCACTCAGGCCTCTCCTGGGGAATAGGGTCTCACCTTCCATCATTCTTGAGAAATTCCAGATTTCAGCCAGTTAGTGACACATTTTGCCCTGTAACTGGTGGGGTTCTGTTCTGTTCTAATTTGATCTGCATAGCTTTTATTGTTATTTGTAGAATACCATGGCACTTGTAACAAGAGAGAAACAAATATCTTCCCCCAAATATAAAGGATAGTAAAATTGGAAGCATGCTAAACATAAAGCCAGTCAACAGTGTTCAGTGATATCCAATTTGGCATCGTGCCTCCTCCATATGAAGGGTCCTTACCTCCAAAGCAACCTCTGCCTGACGCCTCAATCGGTACAAGAGCATGAGGAGAAGCTTCACGAGTCCTGGGAAGAATCTGCCATGGAGCCCACACCTGTCCCTGTAGGACTGTGTGTGTGCATGTGTGTGTGTCAGGAGGAGGTTAGCAAAGCAGGAAAAAGAGACTTAGAGCAGTTAAAATATAACATTAACACTAATAACAATAATAATCCAACAGAATGGGGCGGTAAAGAAACCAAATGCCTTAAAAATCAATAATGTAGTCTAGGAAGCACTTATTAACATGAAATTCATAAAGGTTCACTAAATTAGGTAGTGCAAAATGTGGTCATATAAGGGAGGATAAAAATGAATTTTATCTACTATTAATAAACATAAAGGAAAAATAAAACACACACAGAAACAAAAAACCCATCTGTTTCCAAAACTGCAAAGGAAGGAAAACGCAATTTCGGGAACACAAAGTGAATAGTATTGGCTGGTGGTGGAAACTCAATGTTTTGGAGTAAAAATGTCATGACTTTCCCACCTTGTTTCTCAGACTGTGAAGTCACTGACTCAAAGCAAGCCTGTGAGTGCTGGACCACAGTAACTAAGAAAGCTGACTGACTGGCCACACCACCCAGATTTCTATGTTGAGTACAAGATCAAGGAAGCCAGGAGATCTTAATCTTTGTCTTAAACCTTTTTCCAGCCCAAAGTAGTGATTACATCTAAGCTATAGTTGGAGCTTATGTCCTGGGGAAATCCCAAGCAGGCCTGCTGATATTTCAGCTATCTTGTGCCATAAATAAGTGAGTTATGGAACAATTTTTCCCTTGAGGTGGGATCCAAGAGCCTTGTCTTTGCCCTAATGAGCCACCAGGATGTCTGTGTACTTCCTCTTCTTATTTACTCTACAACTGCCAGATGAACTTGACACCTGATTCTTTGTTCCTGGTTGGGACTGTCACAATGCCCAGAGCAGGACAGTCCCCTTTCCTCTGATTTGCATAGCTGTGGAAAATTTTGCTTCCTATGAACTGCCCCCTCCAAACTTTCACTATTCTAAAATACAACCAAGACACCTACCACATTTTCCAGTTTTCCAGTGCTGTCTCAGCTTACATCTGATCAGACTGTTGCAATATTGTAATCTGTGATGTGGCTGCTGTTTACATTTCTTCACATACAATCATTTAATCTGCAAAATAAATATCCACTGTGGTCTTTATTTTGAAGGGAGGGAACTGAAGACCAGAATCATTAAATAACTCACCGAAGGTCAAATAGTCAAGGAAGTAGCAGGGTTGGGGTCTCAACCACGAGTGTGAAGACATCTGCCACATGATACAGCTAACTAGGAGCATTTGCACTAATGTCCACATCTTTAAAGTGACCATAAAGATAATAAAGATCACAGGAACTGTGATCTTTTCCTAAGATTATAGAAATGGTAGAATTGACTAAAGGTTTCCTCACTCCCAGATCGGTAGCCTGCAGCAGGAGGTCTTGGGACGTGGAACTCTAGAGTGGGGCAGCTTGGGCAGCTTCTGGTTTTCTTCTGTATTTCCTCAGGAAAATGTCCAGACCCTCAGCATGGCACACACAGCTCAGTGCTATCCAATTGCCCTCACTTCGTTTTGTATTCCTGCAATGCCAGGCAGAGTTTCTCTGTCTGCAAATATTTCAGTCAAATTGAGTTGTTATGAATTAAGGCAAATTTTAGAAACCTTATACTTCTTTATTTCTGGATGGGGAAATGCGGAAAAAAAGAGGCTATCATTTTCTGAGCATTTACCATTACAGAATTACAGACACTCTTCCCAAATTTGAATGTATATTAGAGGCCCCTGGAAGGCTCTGTGAAACCAAAGATTACTGGGTGTCACCTGGGTTTGACTCATAGTCTTACGTTGGGGTCTGACAATTTACATTTCTAATTAAATTCCTAAGGGATGTTGGTCTGGAGACCACACTTTGAGGATCACTAGTATAGGCTGGGTACTGTAATCCTCTCAGTGAACCCCCAAGTGCAGCTATCCTCTTTATTTCATGGAAGACGACATTGTGGCTCGGAATGTTAGATGAATTCCTAAGATTACCTAGCTAAATAGGTTTGCAGGATCGGAGTGTCAGCAGATAAGAACTGAGGAGGTCATTCTGAAGACAGGATGGGGATCTCAAATCATCCTAGGGCAGGTTCTTGACTTGCCATCACAAAAACTTTTCAGGACATACCATCAGTGAGCAGCACAGGCAGATTCATTAAGCAGAATCAAAAAGTACACACTCAAAGAGAAAAGAGGCCAAAACTCAAGAGGTGAGGTACGTTATGGTCTGGGATTGGAGGCATTTGTGTGGTCTTAGGGTACTCAAGATGGATGATCCAGGAAGTATATTCTTCGATTTACTTCTTGCTTACCTAGTGCCTGTTAGGTTACCTGCTAGTGGGCTCAAACAAAAACTGACTCTATCACTTGGTTAAAATGCAAGGTACTCGGATGAGTTTGAAATTTAGAGACGTGATCCCCAGCTCACGATGCTGTTCCTTTGAGGTGGAAGTCTGTAGACTTTATAGATTTATAGTGTAAAAAGAAAAACATGGGCCAAGTTATGAATGTATCTTTAAGGCCGAGGAATTTGAAAGTGAGGCGTTGGAAAGGACAACCGGGTTTGGGGTGAAAAAGGCATTGTACACTTCAGTAAATTTGATTGTGTCTCGAAGCTGCAGTTTCATCAACACGTAATTGAAAAATTACAATTTCATTTTTTCCTTTCTACCTATTATGTTTTTCTTTTTATCAGTATGTGTTTGCAGTACGTGATGGTTACATTCATTATGAGGTGTTAGTACGCACACATAACACATTTTAATTCTTTTTTCTTCACCTTCCTTTCCTTTACCTCCCTCCTCCATCTCCTGGTCACCTTGCCTTTTGCAAAAGATCTGTTTCCCTGTTTCCTAGTATCTATCTTTTATTCTTTATACTTTGGGTATCTCATATAAGAGAAACCATGTGGCATGTAAGCTTATGTGTCTAATTTATCTCACTTAATATTATAGTTTCAAGGAGAACCCCTTTTCTACAAGTGACTCAAATTTATGCTTTTTAATGGCAGAGTAGTACTCTACTTTGTACAAATAGCACATTTTATTTATTCATTCATCTGTTTATGGGCATATATAGGTGGCTTCCAAGTTCTGTTGCTATAAACATCAATATGCATATATCACTGTAATATTGTGTCTTTAATTCTTTTGGAAAGATACTTGGAAGTGGAATAGTGGATTGAATGGAATTTCTATTTTTAGTTTTTTGAGGAATCCCCGTACTGATTTCCATAGTGGTTGTACTAGTTTACATTATCACCAAGAATGTAGAAGAGTTTCCCTGCAGCCTTGTTAGCATTTGTTGTCATTTGGTTTCCTGATGATTGGCATTCTTTCTGGAGCAAATGAAATGTCAGTTTTATTTTAATTTGCATTTCTCTAATGGCCAGAAATGTTGAACATTTTTTTCATGTAATTATTGACCATTTGTATTTTTTGTTCTGAGGAGTGTCTATTCATTTGATTTGCCTATTTTCTGATTAGGTAGGTGCTTTATTTTGGGGGCCTCTAATTTTTTGAGATTTGTATGTATTCCAGATATTGGTCCTCTATCTGAAGTGTAGCTGGCAAAGTATTTTTTCCCTTTCTGTAGGCTGTTTCTTCACTCTGTTGGTGGTTTCCTTTGCTGTACAGAAGCTTTTTAATTTCATATAAATCCCATTTGTTGAATTGACGTTCTTGTACAATTGTGGTTTGTTCAGGAAGTTCTTGCCTATGCCTCTATCTTCAAGAATCTTACTTATTTTATCTTACAGTAGATTAAGAGGTTCTGCTTTAATATTTATGTCT
Organism: Hystrix cristata; assembly: GCA_004026905.1. Classification (NCBI taxonomy): domain Eukaryota; kingdom Metazoa; phylum Chordata; class Mammalia; order Rodentia; family Hystricidae; genus Hystrix; species Hystrix cristata. Next base: position 2,950 of record PVJO010006896.1, on the reverse strand, counting down.
TCAATCCATTTTGATTTTACTTTAATACATGCTAAGATATACAGGTTTCGATTCAATCTTCTGCATATGTATAGGTAGTATTCACAGTACCATTTGCTAAAGAGGCTATATTTCCTCCAGCATGGTTTTTGGCCCTTTGTCCAAATCAGATCAGAATGTCCCTGGGGTTGTTTCTGTACCTGTGCTTCATTGAGTCACATATCTGTTTTTGTGCCACTAACATGCTGAGTTTTTTTTTTGTGTGTGTGTGTTTTGTTTTGTTTTTGTTTTTTAGGACAGTGTCTTACTATGTAGTTCTGGCTGGATCAAACTGAAAACTCACAACATTCCTCCTTCCTCGGCCTCTTGAGTGCTGCAATTACAGGCAGGCAGCACCGTGCTTGGCTTGTCACTGTAGTTTTGTAATATTAACTTGAAATCTGGGGCTGCGGTACTTTCTGCTTTGCTGTTATTGCTCAGGGTGACTTTTGCTACTCTGGGTCTCCTCTGGTTCCATATGAATTTTAGGATTGTTTTCTCTAGTTCTGTGAGGAATGTTGTTGATATTTTGATTGAGATTGTATGAAATGTGTATATCAGTTTGGGGAATATTGTCATTTTGACAATATTGGTCCTGTCTCTCCAGGAATAGGCGACATCTTCCCATTTTCTGGTGAGCTCTTTGATCTCCTTTTTCAGAGTACTGTAGGTTTTGTTGTAGAGGTCTTTCATTTCTTTGGTTAGATTAATTCCTAAATATTTAACTTTTCTTGATGGTCTTTTGAATGGCATTGTTTTACTAATTTCTTTTTCAGTGAGTTCATTATTGGTGTACAGGAATATTACTGATTTTCGTGTGTGGATTTTATATCCTGCTACATTGCTGAGTTAGGTTAGTAATTTTAGGAGTCTTTGGTGGAGCTTTTTGGGTCTTCTATGTAAAAGTGTCATCTGCTATTAATGAGAGCTTGACTTATTTTCTGATATATATTCCTTTCATTTCTCTTGCTCAATTGCTCTAGTTAATGTTTTGAGAACTATATTAGCAGGTATCCTTGTCTTGTTCCTGATTTTAGAGGGAAAGCTTTTGGTTTTTCCCCACTTGATATGATGTTGGTAGTAGGTTTGTCATAAAGGGCTTTTATCAGATGAGATAAGATCCTTCTGTACCTATTTTCTTCAGTGTCTTTATCATGAATGGATGTTGGGTTTTATCAAACACTCTTTCTGCGTTTAAAGATACACTCATGTGATATTTTTGCCCTTGCTTCTGCTTGTGTGATGTATTACATTTATTTATTTGCATATGTTAAATCATCCCTGCATCCCTGAGACTTGGTCATGATCTTTTTGAAGATTTAGTGCATCTGCTTACCAATCAGATGTTGAAGATTCTCACATCTATGTTCATGAAAGATGTCAGTCTATAGATTTCTTTTACAGTTAGGTCCTTCCCTGGATTTGCTATCAGGCTAATGCCAGCTTCCAGGAATGACTCTGGGATCATGCCTTTCTTTTCAATTGCATTAAAGAGTTTGAGGAGTACTAGTCTTAGATACTATCTGAAGTTCTTACAGCGTTCAGTGGTGAATCCTTTGGGTCTGGGGCTTATTTTAAGTAGTAGGTTTTGTTGTCGTTGTTTGTTTTTTTACTGCCTCAATTTCATTGCTTGTTGTTGGATTATTTGGGGTTTTTAATTCCTTGTTGGTTCAGTTTTGGTAATTCATATGTATTTAGGAATCTATTCATTTCTTCTAGATTCTCTAATTTATTGGAGTACAAGTTTTTGAAGTAGTTGCTAATAATCTTTTGGCAGTGTTCACTGTGATTTTGTCTTTTTCATTTCTAATTGCATTGACTTGGGTCTTTTCCCCCCTTTTATGGTGAGATTGGCTAAGGGTTTGTGTATTTTGTTTATTCTTTTAAAGAACTAGGTCTCAAATTCATTGATTATTTATAATTTTTTAGTCTCAATTTCATTAATTTCTGCTCTGATTCTTTAAATTTTCTTCCTTGTACTGGCTTTGGATTTGGATCGTTCTTGTATTTCTAGGACCTTGAGGTGCATCATTGGGTTATTTACTTAGACTTGTTCTGTTTTTATGATGTGGGCATTCGCAGCTCTACACTTCCCTTTTAAAACTGTTTCATTGTGTCCCATAGGTTCTCTTATGTGGCACTGGCACTATCATTTGAGTCTAGGAGCTGTCTAGTTTCTTCCCTGATTTTTTCTATGACCTATTGATTATTCAAGAGTATATCATTTAATTTCCATGAGTTTGTATAATTTGTGCACTTTCTTTTTTCATTGATTTCCAGTTTCATTGCTCTATGATCTGATAATATGTGTGAGTTAATTTTGATTCATTTGCACTTACTTAAGCATCCTTTATGGACCAGTGTGTGGTCTATTTTGGAGAAAGTTCCACGTGCTGCTGAGAAGAATGTGTATTCTATTATTGTTGTTGTGTAGAATACACCATATATATCTATAAAGTCCATTTGTTTGAAGGTGTTGTTCAACTCTGCTATTTTTTTGTTGACTTTTTTGTCTAGTTGATCTGTCTATGTATGATCATGGGGAATTGAGGTTCTCCACTACATTAGTGTTGATGCTTATTTGATCTTTTTTTTTTTTTTTTTTTTTTTTTTTTTTTTTTTTTTTTTTTTTTTTTTTTTTTTTTTTTTTTTTTTTTTTTTTTTTTTTTTTACCTTCAGATGCTTTATTATGTTGTGAAAGAAACAAAAAGCAAATTAGCATCGATGGTATTGGCTTTCATTCAGATTGGAATCACCTCTCCTGGTACCTTTACATATTCATAGCATGGTAAAAATTGATAGTTTTTAAATTTCTTTACAAATCAATCCAGATTATGAAATTTGACTATCAAAATACCCAACTGTCACCAATTTGACATTACTCACGGGAGCGAGGTGTCTATCTTGCATTGATTTGTATTTTTTTTTTTTT